>OMLI01088901.1:0-10036 GCA_900302605.1 Rondeletia loricata | reverse complement strand
CCAATGGTGCGAAGCTACCGCATGTTTGTGGAGAACCTGGTGCTAAATCAGGCTACTTTTGGATTATTTGGGCTCGCCATACCGGTCTCTCATTGACTGACTCGCTTGTGTTGTTCGTTGTGTGTCCGACTATGCGTGCTTTCGAACACCCGCCCAACTCTACCTCTGATTGGCTTACCATGACATTTTACTCAACCTCAGCCAATCGTCAGCATTTATGCGCTTGTCTCGTGCACTGCCAACTAACCAAGGAAGAACAGTAAAAAAAAGTATTTGCCTCTCGGCTCAGAGATCTAGTTGGTCTGATGAAAAAAACAGCTTCAATTATAGTAACGCACCGCATTTTTTGGCAGTAACGGTAATGGCGTTATTAAGATTGGAAGAGTAATCAATTAGATTACTCGTTACTGAAAAAAGTAACGCCGTTAGTAACGCCGTTATTTATAACGCCGTTATTCCCATCACTGACTGTCATATCATGTAGAGGTAAAACAGAAGGCGGCTAAACTATGAACTCTATGTTGATCACCATAAACAGGCACCAAAATAATCTAAGAAAATTATACTTTGAAAATAGTGTTATTTAATATTTTAAAGCTGCACTGGGCAAGATTTTATATACAAAATACACTCGTCTTATCAGCCTGAATCACAAAGTGGGGCTGCAGCAGAGAGTGTCCAATCCCCCTAATTGAGACCCAGTAGTTTTGCCCTAGTTGCCCAAATGAAATTCTAGTGTCAGGTATGGACACTTCTCCACCCACAGGAAGTGATGAATTGAAACACAAACTGCGAAATACAAACTGTCTCCTAAACAGCAGTGAGTGAGCGCTCCAGCCAGAGAAATCTGGACCCACCAATGTTAGATCTTGTGCCTCTTTCGGCCATTTGGTATCCTTTGGTATAAAGCGATCACAGACCAGCCGGGTTCGTAAACACGAACGTGCTGTGTGTAGTTTACTGACATCACCTTCATATTGTTCATAATCAACAATTACCTCTCACTGCCATTTGGAGCCGCCAACATGCCAAGTTACCTTGCGCAGCTTTAATTTCTAATAATCAGTCTGATACTACTTACTGTAGGGATGTAATGAAAGTTCCTGAAACAACATTTTGTGATTACAAAAATTTGACGATAGGCATCGTGGAGTTTTAAAAATGTTTGCAATTTCCGCTGTGGTCTAATATCTAAGAAATGAGATTCATGGTATTTTCTCTTCCGCACTGTTTGAACGTTGTTCCGTCACGGTTTGTCGGATCCAGTCTTTACTTTCCTTTGCCTTGGTGCTCTGATTGGATGTGAGAATAACTATGAGAAGATTTAAGACATGGTCTACACCCCAATCTTCTAAATCTGGGTGGTACAGCCAAGCCAAGGCTAACTATGGTCAAATCAACATTTGGACCAGATTTAGCTTTGACCCAATTATGGCAGTGTGAAAATCTTGCTTCTATGTTTTTTTTGTGTGCTATCCTTAATTGAAATAAAGTCTCTTATATCCAACTTGAATCCAGTGTGTGGTTATACGTCTTTCCCATTTGTGATTCAGGTCTACTTTTATCCAGCATCCCACCATCAACTTTGTTTATGTTTAGATTTGTTTGTATTGAAGCCATTTTTGGCAATCTCAAATGAATTGACTGAGATGATGATACAAGGACTCGCAAAAAGTTTACGAGGCTGTAAAAAGTAAAAACAGTCAAACAGACTAAAACAGACTTGTATTTTCAGTTAAGATGGGTTATTAAAGTTTCAAAAAAGCTCATTTTCCATGTATAAGTCAAACTCGTAAACAATCTTGGTGAATAAACTTAAAATGTATATGGCCTAATACATATTGGATTGGGGCTTTAATTCGTTTAGGAAATCTGTAAGAAGTCCCACAAGAGTTTTTCCACTCTGAGGATTAAAGACACTCAGTCACATGGCTGCAATCAACAAACGTTTCTTCCTGAAGAAGTGTATTTTCCATTCACCATTCCACTTCCATGACTCACAAGGTAAAAACCAACACATTAAGTCTTTGGAATACCTCACAGACCCAAAAGATCTGGCCACATTTGGATTGGAGAGACAATATAATATTATAGTAAAGGCATGTGTAATGTTTAACACATTTGTGAATAAAGCTTGGGACAATACATTAAGTGTTACCATTACTGCATGTTGTGTTGAAAAGTAACAGTTGACCCAAACTAAACTCATGGATGCGTTGAAACTGACACTTTTTGAAGACCTCTCACAATGTATCCATGGATTTATTCACTAATCTTTCATCTTTTATTTGCTTGTGTCATTCGAAACAGTAATTTAACATCAATATCTGAGCATGTACTTTAAAAAAAATTTTTTTTTTTAAACCAGTTGTTTGTTGTATAACATACCCACAGGTCTGGTCATAAAAACCACAAGCTGTAGATTGGTAAACAAAGTGAGGCTGAGTTGTGGGGATGACATGAAAGGTTACGATTCTCAAATTCACAGGGGTTGGGATTCAATCCCAAATAATGAGACATACTGTAAGGTTTAATTAAGAACTTGATGAATTTAGGAGTAAATTAAAACAATATTTTGGGTCATGCTGATGGATGAACCATGGCACTGGATATGGGTTTTAACATATAAGCCTTTTATTTTTTGTATCAGAAAACAAATTTTCCCCACAACTAATTAACCACTGTTTGTACTTTGGAATAGAAGAAATTTATATTTTGATGATCGGATGAACCAAGACACCGTCTAGACCAATAGTTGGGGATAATGTACTGTACAATACAACGTTTGGGATGACAGATCCTCTTTACCGTTTTTCTGTTGACATCTGCCTCACTCCCTGTTCCCTCTCTCTTCCAGTTTAATCTGCCCCCATCCTCCCTCCGCCTCCTCCCATCCCCTCCCCCCATTCCTGGAACTCTCATTTGCTTTCCCAAACTTTGCCCTCTTACACACACATAAACACACACAGTGTCTGCTATGAACACTATAAATGATTAAGTATTAGAAATTGAGTGATTTGACACTTGTGTCCAGCAGTATCAACAGTGAGTTCTTTTGTCATAGTACACTGTCATTTTTCATCATGGGCCAAAATGATTAAGTACTTATTTTAGGCTTGACTCTGAGTTCACAACAGTCTTGTAGTTTGTATTAGCACTGTAAAGGCCAGTTTTTCACTTTAGTAAACTAAAGAGAACTGAGTCTGAATTCGACATAATTTCATTACATTACAGTGCAGTAAACACTTACTGCTGGAATTAGTAGGCATGCCTCTTCTTAGTTGTAAAGGTCATTGTCAGCCACAACAATGTGTTAAAATGCAAATTTTATAGACTTGTCGATTAAATCGATTAGGTGACAAAATCCTACTGACTCTTAGTTGACTGGGAATTTATTTAGTTAAGACCTGACATACAGATTCTTCATTTAACTGAGCAGTGTGGAGGAGATGAGGGAAGGCTGTCAGCTCAGAGCCATACATGGATAGAGTTTGGCCAAGTTGTACTAGTGACGCCATGTTCCCGCCCCTTCTGAAGAAGTCTGTAAATATGTACCACGGCCCTCCATGACGTCGCCATGGTGCCCTACAATCTAACTATAGAACCACCAGTTACTGATAGGGATGTCCCGATCAAGTCTCTCCGAAGTCTCCGTCCAAATCCTACAGCCGACAGACATTCAAGATGATCATTTCCGGTATTGCTAGTATTGAACGCAGCTAGCAGTTACTACCGCCTCGCAAAATGCTCGCATTGCAGACATTACAACTGGCTGTTGGACTGCTTTCGTTTAACAATTTAAAATGTTTCCACACTGCAGACATTTTAGCTAAGCTGCCGCGCCATACAGCGTGTACAGGTGTTGTGAGTTCTGCCGCAAATTGTGCTCTCGTCTCGTGTACGGCACGTGACTTAAAACAAAGGATCGGCTCAATGAAGCCGATACCGATCGATACCGATCAGTGGCTGGTTTACTTTTTAATCTGCAGCCACCTTGGCCCGTATAGCTAAACAGTTAATTTCATAGGCTATACCCTGTAAGAATATCTATTACAATCTAATGCTTTCACATTTATGTAAATTGGCCAACAACGGAAAACAAGTGCAATTTCAACAACCAGGCTTCAATTAGCCTATTAAACCATAAATTCAAAGTTAACATAAATAATAAATATCTATTAAAAAGTTAACAATATTTAAATGACGGAATTTTGCGCAAGAGCGCAGATCTATAATTTTTGCTATATGGATCTGTGCAGATATTCTTAGACAGCAGTTACATCACTGCGTCCTGTCCAAAATGTTTTTACTTTTAATATAGAAAAGGGTCAATTTACGTTTATATTTATTACATATATATATATATGTTGTTTTTTTTACTAAGCAAAAAACAAAAATGCGATTACTGATACGTTGAACGAATACTGATGTCCAAATCGAGTACTCAAGTACTCATGCCCATCCCTACATCTCACACAGGCAAATGGCAAAGTGGGATAACCCCGACTTTAGCCCAGGGCTAGCTGCCCTGCTCCGGAGCAGGGTTATCCCCAGAATAAAAAACAAAAAACAGGGTTATCTGTTGGCTGTGTGAAAAGGGTTAGAAGACTTTGTGTCACTTGTGTGTTGTCCAATCAAATAATGTCTCCTTTACAACGTTGCTAAGCAACACGTGTCATTCATGTAAACATACAGTAGGTTGTGTGTACCTTCGGACATGTAAGCCCTGGGCTAAGAAGAACGCTGTGTGAATCATTAGCCCTAGGCTAAGAGTTAGCCTTGGGTTAAATGTCTGTGTGGAAAGGGGTTAAGCTAACCCTTAGCCAACTGTTTGCCCAGGGTTAAGATAACCCTAGGCTAAGAGTGCGCTGTGTGAAAAGCCCTTAAGATAACTAAGATATCTATAACTATTAAAAGATTTAAATCGTTCTAAGTAGAATGTCTCTGTTCCCACAACGATAACAATAAAAACATCCAAAACGATAATTATAACTATATTTTCGGTCTGATCTCAGAGCTATTCTTTAGATGCAGACACAATGATAAAACATTCTCAACCAATCAAATTCAAGTTGTAAGAAAGAGGGGGGCGAGATAATTCAGTAGCTCACTGCAGTGATGCTTCGTTTGCTGAAGAACTCATCACAGATATCATTGCAGTGTGAATGCTTGAGCAACAATGTATCGTTATAGTTTATCGTTATCTTTATAGTTAACGTTCTAGATGTGAATGGGCCTTAACATGGCTGCCACGGGAAACTGCAATGGACAAACTCTGTCTATCAACGGCTCTGCACCAGGCCACTACCATGACCACATGCGCCTCGTTAGACTATGAATACTACTGAAATCTGCGGTCTCACTCACTGAGATGGAGTAGATGAGGGCAGCTATTCCAAGTGGCAGGCAGCAGCACAGCATGGAGAAGATGGAGTAGCCAAGGTAGTCGTTGACTGGGTTAGTCAACGGGGCGCGAGTCACGAACACCGTGGGCTGGACAGTAACAGTGGCAGCCCCTGGGTACTGCTGCCCAGCGCCCATGGGGTATGGTTGTTGTCCATATGCTGGACCGCCATACTGCACTGGGGGTCCTTGGCCCTGTGTGCCAGAGACATGAAATACAATTCAGATTAAAGATTTCATTTATTTAGCCTTTTACAGGAATTTGTCTTGCATGTAAGAGCATTGAGTCAGATATTTACAGACATTTAACAAAGATAACATGTAAGACATCAAGGAACATACATAAACCACACAACATGTTACACTGTCATTCCTGTTGTGTGGTTTGTGTGGTTACCTGAACATCCATTTTCAGGTTAAACGAAACAGGGATGTGAAATGTGAAACTAAACAGGGCAGCTGCCAAAAGCAAATTGGGAACCTTCATTAGAAATTAAACTGAAATTCGTCCGGATGGATGGTGAAATAATTATTGTATGTGCTCATTATGTGCAAATCAAATTCCCCTCGGGGAAATAAAGGCTTTCATTTGTTCATAATCACATCTGAACTTAAAATAGAGGCAGAGAGACTGAATTCAACAGTTGGGTGGGATGGGTTTCTCAACGCCACTCAGTAGCCAACTAAGATCATCTTTGTCCATTTTAAGCCATGTAAACCAAAGTACAAAGACTATTTTAGTGCTGAAATTTAGCCTAAATCTTGGGCTGGGTAATGGATCCAATAGTATCATGATAAATTATGCAACAGTTACTGTCATTCATTGTCATTCTAAACAATGTAGGCATATTCCAAGTTTGACATGTAAGAGGGTTTTATTTTGATATATTGTGAAGGAGAGGAGAGACAGAGGCACTTCCTGGGGAAAGTGTTCAGGGGTGTTCAGGGGTGTTCAGGAGTGTTCAGGGGTGTTCAGGTGTGTTCAGGGGTGTTCAGGAGTGTTCAGGGATGTTCAGGGATGTTCAGGGGTGTTCAGGAGTGTTCAGGGGTGTTCAGGGATGTTCAGGAGTGTTCAGGGGTGTTCAGGAGTGTTGCAGCTTACAAGGTATCATGAAAAAGCAGAACGTCGCACAGGGCTTCATGCTTATTCAACAATTTTATAGCGCACTTTATAATGTATTTTATAGCGACTTCATCAGGAGTTTATTCTCTTCTAGTTGCTCTACATATGTGCACCATAATTGCCCTAATCCTGATTGTCATTTGGTCACTTTGGAGGCTCTTCATCACTTTCCCATGATATACAAATATTTTTAATCATTCATGAGATGTTCTTATCCCACTTAAAGAACTATGGTACATTTTTAGAAGGACACTACAAATATAACAGTTGACAAACTATATGTAATATCCAAAATAATATTATGGGACTATTATACTGACACCATAGGAGAAAAAAATTAAAATAAAGTCTATATAAACTCACTATTGAGTACTACAGACACAATTTAAGTTCCTATAGGAATATTATAGTGATTTTTTCATTATGGTAATTGTATCTAAATGAGTTTAAATCCATGCATCAACAAAATTGCAAGGAGCTAATAAGCAGTGAGATAATTTCACATTATGCCAATGCAGTTCCAAAGGTTTTGAGAATTACATTTGTCTTTCCTATCTTTGAGTAAGGCAGATCACTCACAAAGATAAAGTCGCTTGATTAAGACAATTCTTGAAACAAGTTGATTTGCATCGGAGGCATGTGATCCTTCCCCATTGGCAGATTTTTCTTTCACTTGCTTTAATAAAAATACGATTTAAATACTTAATCCAGGACTAAGTGACTTGTTAAGATATGTTTTGCGGTGTAGTAGGCCTACGTGGACTATTTGATTTATTTGGCATTCATACAAAAAAATAAGACACATCAAACATTAAAAATACATACAGAATCACAAGAAATGAATGCCTGGATAAGCCATTAAGCTGGTAAAAGCCTGCTTATTTCCAATAAACATTCCACAAACAAGTTAAAAATATGAGACAGAGACTAGACAAGACAAGTTGATAACTGTACCAGGGCAAAACAACCCCACGTCACAAATCAAAACTGTTGGTGTGATATTGCAGTATTGAGATTATTGCACATTTATAGGCTTAATACTTAATACACTAGTAGGCTACTATTTCTCTTCCAAAAGCAGGAGTGGAGAGAGCTCAGTTTTGAGGTGATGTGGTGTAGAGCCTTGACAGTCTCAGGGAGAGCACCCAGTCTCTTATGGCCCTGAAGTGGAAGGTCGAAGCTCCTAATTGCTGTAATAACTGTATAGTATCCTTCGAAAATTAATCATATTAATATAGGATGAATACAGGATTAATATAGTCCTTTTTCATAAGGAACGGGTACTAGTTTATGCCAAGAAAGGGGGTTGAGTGGTCGTTGTTGCCTACCTGCAGGTTAGCTGGGTACCCCTGGCCGGGCTGGGGGTATCCCAGGTTGGGGTACTGGGGGTGGTCTTGGTAGGGTGGAGGAGGCGACGGGCCCATCATGGCTTTCTCCTCGGTCCATCCCGCTGGAGGAGCGCCGGCTGACTTGCTGGGGTCCATTCTGCAACAGCTTTCCTCTCTGGGTTTTCACTAAAGTTTTTCTCGCTTTTGACGCCCACGCCCCTTTCACCACCGCGCCCTGGGATGGTGGGGTTGCTGAAAACCTTTTGAAAAAACTTATTTTTTAAGTTTTTAGTTTTCTTTTCTTTCTTTTCTTTTCTTTTTTTTCTTGATTGAGTTTTCTTGATTTCGCCCCTGCGGTGAAGTGAACAACAGGGCGCCAGGGCGGTTTGACAAGTTTCTCACCAGTGGCAAGCCAGCCAAAATAAAAGAGAAGTTTATCACACCAGCGGCAAACCAGCCAGAATATAAAATGAGACTTCCGGTGAGGACTTTCAAAATAAACAAGTTTCAAGTCGATCGGATGAACGGTTGTCGAGAAATCCTCTCTGAATGTGTTTAATAGCTTGTTTCCCTATTCAACCCCTCTCTCTTGCAATGTCCGTGGTTTGGACATGCTTCCGCCGCCCGGACGTATATGAACTAGAATCTAAAAACAAGCACAAAAAATAGTAGAAAAAATAAAATAGCAAAACAATAAAAGCAATAAAGTTGAATATGAACAATTGTGGGGTTTTGTAAACATATTATGCTGACAAGTAGACTGTAAAGTTGGGAAGTATATGGGGGAAATGGATTACTAACATTTATGGATTTAATTAGCCTACAATTGTTACTTACAGATCTCAGTTACTAACTAGTCATAATTGCGTATTCAAATATGGATTACTAAATATAAAAAATAAAATGGAATTGCATTTTTTCATCCTTTTATAGCGGGTCTAGTCTTTTAGGCACAAAGCCAGGGTTTGGCCACAGACACACTACTGAACCCCCCGCCATCCACGGAAGAAGCATGTAGGCCTAATTCACTCACACGCTTTGCTGAACAGACTGCCAGAAGAAAAGCTGTGTTGTGAGATAGAAAGTCCAGGCTTGGTCAATGGGCTCATACGAGGCTCTGGTCAATGCTTCCAAGACCCAAGGTTGAGATGCCCCTTTGAGAAGTTGTGCCACAAGTGGATGTCTCCGTACAGAGATCCCATCTATGCCCTCATGGAAACTGGAAATTGCTGCAGCATAGCCCTTAATTGTGCTTGCTGACTTGTTCTGGTCAACCCCTGAAGAAACCTGAGGATCACCCTCAGTGAACATGAAGGGGGCTCTACTTGCTACTATGCAGTATGCACACCAAGAAATGAACAGCCTCAACCGGGTGGAAGGAGCCCTGGTGTTCCTCAGAGTCTGCTGGACTGCCAGCCAGCGCTACTGCCATTATGCCCAGCAGACGCATGTCAGCTCAGGCATCTGCTCAGGCTAAAATCCCTCACGAGCTGCAACATCTTGGCCGCCCTCTAGCTTGCAAAACTATACTTCCCCAACACATAGGCCTGAGGAAAATGCCATATGCAAAATATATTACGCTTTTAATTTGAAGGTAATATCGCTTAACTTCCGGTCTTATTCTGGCTACCACTGGCTGGCTTGACGCTGCTTTCCCTCTTATTACTGTGAGCCATTACAGTTTTTCTCGATTGGTAAGACACGCTTAATGAAACTGGGATCCACTTGATCTTCATCATCAGCTTCTTAGCACAGCAGAAGTCTTCTCTTGCAAATGTGTTAACACTTTTTCATTGGTTTCACACATTTCTCACACCCTTTTTCAAAACAGTTAACACAGATCTCATAGAAAGACCCAAAACTCTATTGGATTAACTGTGTTAAACAAAAGGAAAACATCTATTCACAGCTGATAGACATTACTTGCATAATTATGAATCTCTAATGCACCTGTGTGAAACTCCTTTGCACAACTCTTCAATCAGCAATCAGTCCTTATCCATTATACAGTATTCAGCATTTCTGAGTTTGAAACGTATGGAAACAAGACTAGATCAAAACCTAGTATATGGCTGGACCGTGTATGAAACGCTAGAGGGTAGAATGACATGGAAAAATCTGATGCAGTGCAATAAAAAACTTTGTTTCTGAGTATTTCTGAGTTTGGGTGACATTCTTTATG
>OMLI01088895.1:0-16910 GCA_900302605.1 Rondeletia loricata | reverse complement strand
AGACAACAGGGGAACAAATGACCATGGCAGGGAGACAGGAAACAGTCCAAGGCCTGGCAGGAAGGCAGGGAGAGAGAAGGGGGAGAAGGGCAGTCCGAGATCTGGGGGACAAGGAGAGGGCCTGAAGGGCAGATGAGGGGAACCTGGAGAGGGGCTGAAGGGCAGATGAGGGGAACCTGGAGAGGGGCTGAAGGGCAGATGTCCCAGATGAGGGGAACCTGGAGAGGAGCTGAAGGGCAGATGTCCCAGACCATGACAGGCTGTGGTTGAGAAAACGTTGGGAGGCTCCCACTGTACAGTCCATAATCTCCAGAAAACAAGGCCTATTTTTTATCATCTGCTGGTATCATTGCCATCTTTTTTAAATATATTCTGATTATTTTATCTGCTTATGATAAAACAAAACCCTCCCTCCCTGGTTGCTATATCAGTTTTTAATGGTTTAAAACAAATATTATTGATGTGCCTGATGACCCAGAGACACACAGACAGACAGTAGCAGAAAGGTGTCAAATACACATTTATCACTGACTGCATGAATAGATCCTCAGGATAGAGCTGATTTAATAGATTGTCAGAAGAAAAACAAATCTTTGTTGTTTCCATGGTAATTTGAGTGAGGATTGTTCACTTGCAGAGAGTAAGTTAACCTAAATACAAACTTGAGAACTTTAACGAGACGTAAGGGGAATACAGACAATGCTGCCTCACTCTTCCACTTCATGATGGCTGACAGGAAAAAACAACCAAAAAAGAGTGGACAGAGAAGGGTTAATGCATACACACACACACACGCACGCACGCACGCACGCGCGAGCACACACACACACACACACACACACACACACACACACACACACACACACACACACACACACACACACACACAAACAGGTACTGTAGATCTGCCATTACGCAAATGGATCTAGAAAGGCACTTCAGTATGTTTGCTCTTAGTGTCTGGCCATCTTTGGATTTAGCTTGGGCTTCAAGACAAACCGCCCCTTGATCTGGAAGCTCAGAATCACCGGGTCAGATAGATCAAAGCCTGTGCTTTCTCTCTGATGTGCTCCCATTGAAGTCGGAGAGATTGATGGAAGAAAAAAAAGATAAAGGAAGAGAAGAGAGGGCAAAGTTTGTGTCTGTGTGTGTGTGTGTAATTGGGGTTGTTTTGTAGTGAGTGTATAGGGTGGTAGATGGAAAGACCAAGAGGAGCAGCATCAGAAAATCCTTCTGTCTGGGTCTCACATCCCTTCGGTCACACAGGCATCATGGCCCAGAGATACACAGTGAGACAAGACGAGAACATACCAACTAATGTGTGTGCAATTATTGTCTGATATGGACCGGACAGCTTCTACAGTAGATATATACTTCTCTATGTAGTGTAAAATCTTGTGTGTGGTACTGTACATACAGTTAGCTGCGTACAGTTAAACAGTATTTGGAGAGGGATACATCGTTTGAAGCTTGGGCTCCTTGCTCATATTATTGTGAAAGTGAAATAACCCAATGACAGTGAGATTTAAGTGCAGGTTCTTGAGCTTAAATTTGAAGGTATTTCCAGTCACATCAGAAGAATTACAGTCCTTTTTGTACAAGGTGCCAACATTTCAGGGTGCTTCAAAAACTATTGGGAACAGATTGAGATTATATAAGTATTTAGACCGTTGCCGGCGCTCCGCTGTGTTCTGTGTTCAGTTCATGATTAAGCAGAAAGCTGTCCTTCTGGCCTTTATTTGAAATCCTTCCTGTGAGGGAAGATTCTTAAATTAATTATGTTTGTCTAATGAATAATTAAGCGAGGGAAAAGATAATTTGGTGTTACTCAGTGAGCCAGACCATTGTGCATGTAGAGGAAGCGGTGCTCTGTGTGCCTGGCTGATTTCACATTGGGAGTGTGAAATGAGAATCAGCATACAATTTGCCTCCTGTTCCATCCTTCACCATGACTAAAATATCACCGCTGATTATGTCTTGACAAGTGTCAATACTGCATGCCTATTTATTAGCTGTGCCAGACACAGGTTGTTTATGACTTTCCATTATTCTGGTTTCGAATTGGATATTACCTGCAGTAATTCACAAATTGAATGAACGCAGAGAACAAATGCAATAGTGTCAGGTTTTATTGTCACAGAAGTTATTTAGTAAAAGTTCAAACACGGCATTAATGACAGGAGACTAAACAGACATGCTTTGGAGGAGAGACACAACAGAGGATTAAGATAGACTATGTGAGAACACAGACATTCAATTAGCTAAGTCATGCTAGTTGTAGCAGTGGCATACAATTGCTGTAGAAATGTTTTAATAAATCCAAGCAATCCCAGCATAAGCTCTGTGTTATAGTAATTTTAACCCAATACTTGTTTGCTTATTGTCTACTTTCCTATCACCCAGCAAACAATCCTTTATTAACAACCCCTTTGTTGGAGAAGAAGATGACTTTATTTTCCCTTTATCTCCTTTTTTTTGCTCTGCCACTATTTTAGCCAGATTCCCTCCCCTTTACATGCTGAATTGAACTATGAATTTCCGCAAATATATAATTGACAAATCAATTATAATAACAACCATTTGCGTTCATTTGTTCCTGTGAGCTGATATCCACAGCCATATTTCATTCTTTCACCTCCCCGCTGCTTTTGATTTGTAAGTTAACAGACTAATTGGAAGGGAATTCTTAGATTTTATAGCAAATCAAGCACAAAACAGATGTGTTGGGGTGGCAGCACATTTTTTCCCTTGGGAGTTTTATATTTATTTATAGGATTCGAATGTGTCCTCACTAATATACACACCTGGCTTATATACACCGTAGAAACTACTGACAGTTTCAGTACTCTGGGCTCAATGACTCACTCACAGATGCACGCACGCACACACGCACACACACACACACACACACACACTATCAGTCTCCTTGTCTCTTCCTCTCCCTCCCTTTGTCCTGCCCTCGTTATAAAAGCTCGCCAAGGAATCATTGGCTCAACAGAGAAAGGGCAAATCCTCTTCAGCCAATTTAAATTCTCCTGAGCACATGGTGCTGACTATTCCAAACTAATTAATAGACATGTCATGAATAAAAACACTTTGATTATGAAAAGAGGTTGCCCTGTGCCTCCTTTTAGGCTTGTCATTAGTATGAGGACACGTGTGGTGAATAGCTGGAGCGTTGGTACCGGCAGCCTGAGACAACTTGCACATGCCCTCTCTTGATTACATTCTTCGCTCCATGTTTTATTCAGGGATTACTGCACGGACCCAATGCTTCTGTCTCTGATTAGCCATACCTGTGCCAACAGGAAGGCCAGGGCCAGGAGGACCAGGCCTACTCATAGGGCAGGACCAGAGACATGTGAACCTGGAGCCCTCCCTCACACGACGACGCTCCCTCACCCAGTACCCTCATACCCTCAACGCTGATCCCCCTATTCTCTAGCACCACCTTCACTCGCACTTGCATAGGTTTATTTATGTGGCTGCCCTGGCCTGTGATCATCAGATGTGGCAAACACATTCAATACCATTCATTCCCAGCTTAGACTGTCTCCGCCATCATCATGTCCCTCTCATGGGACAGATTGAGCCATATGCTTGTTAGTGTTGCTTTTGGTTTTCAAAGGAGTGATGAAGGAGTGGACTATCTTTTTTCCTTCATTGAGATAGAGGTATTAGCGAGCACAGAGTAGGCGAGACACGGGGGAGAATGTTTTGGTGGGATTTGATACCAGACCAGACAGGATACAGGGAGGGGGGTCTCGCACCACGTCTGTGCACAGTCATGTACGCATACCATGCATGTTGGTACTGTGTGTGTTTCAACCGCCTTGATGCTGTCATACTAGTACAGCATCCCAGAGAGGTGTATTGTCTCCAAGCTGTTATTGGTGGCTCTGTGGGGCCTTATGTTACACCGCAAAGAAGTTCTGGCTGTCAACATGTGCTCCCCAACCCATCTGACTCATCCCGAAGGGGACCCAGACCCCCTGCAGGAGCCATCTGTACCCTGGACAAGACTATTCATCATCCTCACTGCAGCGCTCAATTTAGGGTTCTTCTGCAGACAGCTTCAGGCAGCAGTGAACAGCTTTACACGTAAGTCTCTGGTAATGAGAGCCCTTGAAACCTGCCTACTGGCTCTAGAAGCCAGCCTGAAGGGCTGAAAGGAATCAATGAGTCGATCCCTGAGGCTGAACCCCCCCACCCCCCCATCCTCTCGTGTTGCTCCAAACTTGGACATCATCTTCGCTAGATGTCCAATTGTAACGACAGCAACACTAAATGAAGGGAACAAAAAGCGATTTGCATGTAACACAGTGCAGCTGAGTCCTGTAGGGCAGTGGTTCCCAAACTGGGATCAAGGGAACTCCAGGGGTCCTTGAGAGGGTTTCAAGGAGGATTGGTTTAATTTCACTGTTATTTTATTCATTTTAAGTTGAGAGAATGAAGAAGCATTCCTCTCACAGGTTTAACTGATAACAGGTTTTATTCTCTCCATTGTTACTTTATCTCAATACACTAATACAATAAATAAAACAATGAATCCTTTGTCACATGAAGGTCCCTGGCACAGAATCTTTGATCAGATGGGGATCTAAAGGGTCTCTACTTGGGGGTACCTCACAGCACAACAGGAAAAAAGGCAACATTTGGGAATCCCTGCTCTAGGCAACCTTGAAACTGTATTTATGTTTTCCCTGTAGCCTTGAGTGCTAAGAAAAGAGCAATAACACTGGCCTGAACGTCCATTAGTACTCTATTATTATCTATTACTATTTTGATCATAATGCACATCTGTTCTGTGCGACCCAACATACTATTGGTACTAATGGTCGATGTGCACATGTGGATTTTACGAGAATTTAATGTTTTATTTGACTAGGCATGTTGATTTAGAGCCCACATTCATTTACATCACTGGCTTGGGGCGGTAGTTGCAGGGGAAGGAGGATTATGTGCAATTCATAAAGTCACGCTCACTCATGCTTGAGGGCTGCCTACTGCAACCACAGGAAAGTGCTTCTCATTCATTTCCACAACCCAGATTTTCCAAGCAACCTCCAGTCCCAAGCCTGCTTCCCTAACCTTCAGGCTACCGCTGCCCCACTACCAGGAAACAAATAACTCCACGTCAAACAACCAACCCTGGTTCTGATGTGGAGCAGAAACAAGAAACCTTTCACAGAGCCTCCAAGAGCTCCGTTTCTAGGTTGAGGGTTGTTATCCTTTACATTCATCCCAGTTGTATCTGATGTAGCAGTGAGAATGTGTTTAGCGTAATGGCTGTCTGCGCATCCCTATCCTGGCGAAATCCAGTATCAGACAAACACCTGCCTGGTCTGTCAGTGATGCATTCATCTGTCCCGCAGGTTGAGCAGGCAGAATCCATTTTGTGTCAGTTAATTCAATCAGCCTCAGCTGACTGCCGCTTGCTGACCGTGCTCCCAGGGGCCACAAGTGCTTTGAAGGGAGAGATAGGAGAAGGAGCCTCTTGGCAGGGGGTGAAATGTCATAGCCCACTGCCCCGGCCAGATGAGGTTGTGTTATACACCGACTTGGCGGCTCGAGACACGTTAGATGCAGCTTATCATATCTAAGCTTGGGGAATGAGGCCAGTGTGCATTCCCACATATGTTGTGTTGTCATACTGAGTCCACATCTCTCTAACATCTCTCTACATTACAAGCAAGCAACAGTGTGGGTGTCTTTCAGGCTGGCCCGCAACACAACTAAATCCCTCTCCTTCAGGTTCCCAATTCCACATGTGACTTGTTGGTGATGTCTCCTGAACCGCATACAAAAAGTGTAATCAGTAAACAACATGAAGAGTTTACATCTCTATCTTACCAATAGCCTTTAATCCCAATGACACTTTTTTGTGTGCCTCAGAATATCCTTCATGCAGCTGCAAATTGCCACAGCAAAACTGAACTAGATTTTCCATCACAAGGTGAATACCTGCCTTTGACATTTGATAGGTTGTGATCATGTTCAAAAATGTCTGTTACACACCAATGGCTGTAAACCATTCCGATGTGAGTTCAGATAGATTTAGCTTTGAACAGTCAGGCAGTGTAAGTCAAAACAGCACCCTGGAAAGGCATACTACCCAATCATCTTTCAAATCTATGCCCAAGAGCAGTCTTGCAATCCATGTTGCACATTACTGCAGCTGCTGGTGAGCTTCCACCAATGAAACAGATTTACGATGTAATAATGTGAGAATGGAGGCAAGCCCGGTGTCTTGCATTCATCTTAAAGCATGCAGGTGGATGGCATCTGCTTTGTTAGCTCAAATTCCACTTGCTAACTTCAGATTTGGGGGGAAATGTGAGGCAAAGTAAGAATTTACGTCTTCGTCTTGTTCCATTATTCCCTAGTTAAACATAAACAAAGCACCCCTTGCAATAAATTGGGATGGTAATCTGGATTTAAGAGTGTGAAAATACAGAACAAGGTCAGGATTCATTCCATAGCTAGTCACTATGGCAGTGTATCTGCCAGTGTGTCAGTGTGTTTACCTGTCTGTGCCCTCTAAGCTCGTTAGGAGACAGGTATTGACACAGATATGCAAATCAATAAAAACTACAATGAATGACCTGGTGTTACACATGACATAAATTAGATAAATACGGCTTTGTGTATGCAAGACATAATTTCCTTTTTGTGTATATCTTGTTAGAAATGTTCAGCATGATGTGTACTGTTGGTACTACGATAGTTTGGTAGATTTGCAGAGAGAGCGATGGTTGACTAAGGAATGCTTTGAAACTACATCTATTGGATTTTTATCACTGCACTCAGTTCACAAGGTTTTGGAGTTGATGTTTTTGTTTCTATTCTAGGCAGACAAGGCTCTACAGGAGCCCTGACTCTCATTTTGATCACACAGGAATATGTCCAGATTTCCCAGTAATGATCAGCTCCTCCCTGTCCTCCTCCTCCCCATCTGTGAGAGTGGCAGCAAAACTCCCTGAAGACAAACAGCTAGTCACATGGTGTGGGAAAATAAAGGAAACAGTCCAAGAAGTCAGAGATTTGGAAAGCTTTACTTAAAGCATTGATCATACCTTGATAGTTCTTCTTCACCCCATCAGCTCTCCTTTAAAGGAAAACACCAACATTATTGAGTTTTGTGCTCAGCTCTATCATTTCTTTACTACGTTACACCAATCTACATCATTGCTGAAAACATTCAGCATGTTGTGACTAATGAATTCAAAGTCACCGTATCCTTTCACTGCTCATAGGACCAATTCAGTTTGAAGCTGAATAATATATTCTTTTTACAGAAGTCATAATTAGTGGTCTTCTTTCAGGCTGTGCCTTTTAATACCTGGTAGTGATTTAATGGATCAGTGCAGTTTGAATGAATGCATTCAGGAACAATATAGTTTGCATTGGAATTGACAATTTTGCCCTCACTATATTTTATCTGTAAACCATGTGGGTGTATGTGCCCATGCAGGGCATGTCTGTGTCTGGGAGTGTGTGTGTGTGTGTGTGTGTGTGTGTGCGTGCGCGCGCACACTTGAGCATGTGGCCAAAGTACTGTCGCTAATAACAGAAATTAAATGTCCGTAAATAAACATATGGAGATTGCAGGCTGTGAAATTGACTGCAGGCTGTGAAATGAAAGGCAATACCCACTGAGGCGATTGCTCCGGTTGTTCGGGGGTGGGACATACGTGTGTATACTGCAATTCAATTAGTGCCCTTGATCATCTTCTTTAGCAAATCTGATGTGGTGTGACTTTGCAATACAGGCGGTGAGACGCCAGCTCAATCACAGTGAGATGTTTGATTTATTTGTTCATTAGTAACTCTCTCTGCAGACTCAGACCTCTCATCAATCCCTGGTCACACTCAACAAGCACAATCAACGGACTTTCCGTTTCCTAGCCAAAGGGAAATAAAAGAAAAATGGCCATGCATCATAACCATTGATAAGGCCGTCTCCTGCCAAAATTCTCAACTAACCCCTAGCGTGGTAATCCCATCCAAAGTGGATTAAATATTAAACAGTTTGGCGTGTGTGAGGAAGGCGAGCAGGCTAGTGAAATGCCAGGAGGATTAAGTTGGAGCGGATATAGGGCGGCAGCAGTACATGCTATCCTGTAGCTGCTGTTTCTCTATAATAGAAATGTCAGGAAGGGGAAAGAGGGGGGAGGGGGGCTGCCTCCTCCTAACTGCAGGCCTTAGAAATCACATCCAGTGTGGAATTCATCATTACAGCTTCCCACCCACATTCGCTTTACAATTGCACTAACCCTTGTGTTGTTAAAGAAATGCATACGTGTGACATGGGAACGATTTAGATTTGTATTCAAGTTGTATAATTTTTGGAATAATGAAAAACTCTTAATGTATTCTGTGGAGGAACAAAATTAGCTGATGACATTTCAAATGCGTGATAATTACTGTAATACAATACTTTTTTTCACATTAAGCCCTTATAACCACCACTACACGCACATGCACACACACACACACATTTATTTTTGCAAGATATAATAATCCATGGCAATCTGTTGATGAGCAATTCAGTTTAGTGAAACAAACAGAACATCTTTGCCTTGAGGAGGGAGTGTTTACTTTATTTTAGAATGTTTTATCTCTCCCTAAGCGATCACTTTGTCGGCATCAGTAATGCCTTTAAATCCTAGTGTGGAGGAGATTAGTCTGCCAGAAGTGCTGCTGCCTGCAGTAATTAAAATTCTGCTGGATGGCCATGGTTTCTCCTGCCATCATCTCCACCAAACATCTCTCGCTCTCTCTCTCTCTTTGTCCTTTTGTCCCTCTCAATAGTTTTAATCAGTTAGAAACAGCATTCAGATCTGATAAGAGTGCTAATATTCTCTCATCTTTAAGAGGATGATAAGCGGGAGGAACAAAGGGCCTTTTTCAAGAAATAAGACCCACATTTTGACAGCAGTCTGCTTGTCTGGTTTTATGTCTTATCTCTGGTATAACGGCTACAACGGCGTACAGTATTCTGTGAAAATGAAAATTGTGCTCTTTGAATCTATACTATTGTTTTTGTGGCTATTGACAACGGGAAAGGTGAGAGAGAAGGACTGATGTGCGATTAAGGTCGTGAGCCATATTCAAATTCACAACATGACAAGTTGTGGCACAGAAAGTCCATTGACTCACGACGACTTGCTATTAAAATCTGTTCTTGGACTCAGTTCTACCACAGCATATCTGCCCAAGTGTCTATGTGGTATGATGTTGAGGAGTCTTTTGAGGTGAGGCTTTGCTTTGAAGGAATGTCATATAATCTGGAAATGTGCAAAAGTCACACGGTAGTTTATTTATTTAATCCAGTCTTGTTAAGATCAAGGTTTTCTTTTGATTGAGTTGTGGATGTGGCTTTCTACTTTGAAGGCTGACGCTGTGTCAATCTGTCAAAAAGAAAATCAAGACAAACTATGCCCGTCTTGCTGTTTTGCTGCACAGACCTGTATTTTACGACGCTACAATCGGCAGCCTAAACCCTGCACTCAATCACAAATGAAATGCTTTTCTTTGAGTGTCATTTGTTGGAGCATCAGCGTTATGCAAAATCAGTGCAAACTCTGTAGCCAGGATCTGACAAACAGCTTAATAGCTTCGCAACCAAAATCAGCATTTATGTCCTCTGAGATTCTGTGATTCCTTCCACCTGTGCTGAACCTCACTACACTGGAGTAATAGGGACATTTATATGAACTATGGACTGTCCCCTCCTATCTGTCATCATTATGGCCGACTCAGAGAAATAGTGAACATGAACTCAACTGGACATTTGACACAGGATTCTCTTTATGTACACATACAACACTATTATCTGTCAGTAAACTAATACGCAGGCCAATGTTCAGTTTTTAGTTTTTATTGAACTTGTTATCTGTTGACTATATACAGTATTATGACTATATACTGTATTGACTCTCCACCAAGACCTCTTTCATGTCCAACATGCACGCACGCAAACACACAATTATTTCATACAGAGCTACTGTGGGTCAGCAGCAGTGTGTGTGTGTGTGTGTGTGTGTGTGTGTGTGTGTGTGTGTGTGTGTGTGTGTGTTTCTCACCTGTTAATGTTGCCAAATTAAATCAGTTGTGGCCTTATGCCTCTGGATGGGGAAAACAAGCTGCCTGGACAGACATGCTTGTTTCATTCCTTCAGGAGTACAACATTAATATCTGAAGTGAGGTTTTTCCCAGATGTGTTCCAGACCGGCTTTCTTCATGTCTTGAGAATGATGACAGTCAAAGACAGAACAAAGACACAGAAAGTAAAGCAATCTCTGTTAGAAAGCAAAGCTGTCAACTCAAGAGAAGCTCAGCACTTTGCCTTTGAAAGTATCGTTGATGACAATAAACTACCCAGAATGTTTTGTAAAGGACAATTTTTCAGAATATATGAAATACCCCATTGTCCCTATCTATTGCTGTTTTGGCCACTTGTTGGCCAGAGTGTCAGCTGTTTGTTTACTTTATCACCTTACTGAACTCACTCTGAGTTAGACTGATGCTGTAAGGGTAGAGCTACAGGACAGGTTGTTGATTGTGCGTCTCATTTAGCCCATAACTCCGAGGAGTTATGGGCTAAACCCTGGAGGTTTAATCAATGTCCTCGCCCGCTCACTCGGCACCTGACTTTGTTTATGGCATCAGTGACCTTTTCTGGGCCATAAAACTCTGTCAGTGCCAATCTCAGTAATGTCTTAGGGTCATCGCTTCATCAGTTATCTCTCTACTATAACAGCAACATGACCTAAACTCTCTCTCCTCAGCCATGAGACAGATAGATGGTTTTATCTGTAAATGTAGCTACTGCACTACACAGGCTGACATAAATTCCCGGCTGATAAGAGGAGCACTTTAGAGGCCAGTCAATAGGTCACGGCTGCTTCTGTATCCCCTTGTGCTGCATGTAAAACAGCAGGAACAAGATTGCCAGGCCGTCCAGCATTAAAAATAACAATTAGAGTATGACATGGTAATCAATTAACTGCTGAGAGGATATCCCAGTTGGATAGTAACTCAGGTCAATTTGTAGTTATATCATATTGGAACAGTTGCTTATGGAATAGAATAGAATAGAAAATAATAAAATAAAATAAAATAAAATAAAATAAAGTCAAGCAGCAGATGACAGGTAAAATACTGTATGTAGACACGTCGAATGATCATGCACATATAAACGAGGTATGAAACATCAAAGTAAAGCAGCTGTCCTCTGTGTTGGATATCCCACTCAGAGCTTCTGCTCCCTGGATGAGAAGTTCTCACAAGTAGTTGATTATCTCTCCGGCACTGTGCAACACGTCTCATCCACAGAGCCCTATCTAGGGAGACGGCCATCAGGACTATTGATGTTAAGCTTGATGGATATGGGATGGCAGAGAGCATTGATTGAAGAAACTACTGTGTAGTGGAGTTACTGGCTGGCTGGCTGCCTTAGGCATGTTCCATTGCAAATTCCCAAAATCATAAAGCAAATATTTGAAGACCAGCTCCACTGGAGGCTAATTAAATGCAATGGGGAAAGAAAAAAAAAAACTTTATCAAGTACGACTTTCACAAGAGAAGATACTGATATACCAGCTGTTATTTTTTCATGTTGAGACCTGATTTGTTTGAACACTGCAGAATGCAGGACAATGAATTACCCTTTTTTACGTGTAAAAAAGGCCTATGAAATTTGTTCAAGCAAAGACCATTAAAACACAAGTTCATTTGAATAAAGTAAACTGGCCAAGGAACCTAGCAGAAGTCAGCTATAAGGTGAAAGTGATAAAAACCCTTAGCCTGGTTCCCTACCTTTATCTCCAACACGTCCAATCACAATTGCTGTGTGAAAGTACAAATTATGCAATTATTAGGATACCCTTTTGACCTACATGCACTGTTCATTATGCATGAGATGAATGTAAAATGAAAATACATATAGGGCAGTCCAAACAGTGTTTACGTTCTCGCCCAGAAGTAGAAAGTAGAAAACCAAGATTGTCGGTGTGACATCAAGAAAAAGAAAGACAAACATATTTCAAAGTGAGAGAGGTAGAGGGAAAAACAGAGAAGTATTGCTTATATTGTCTGTCAGCTTTCTGTTTCATCATTATGGTGATGTACAAACATATGACAGAGGATATTTTGCCTGGGGGAATGGAATTATTTCATTGCAAAGAAACAACAACAAAAATAAAAAAAGTCAATTGTGTAATTACAAAAAATTGTGAAATGATTTAGCTATTGAAGCTGCCAATTTCACCTTATGGCCATGAACAATGTATTAGCAACATCCTCCCGTTTCAATCTGTAATGTATTCCAGACAGAAAGGTTATAATATTTTTCAAATTAGTATCAAAGGCATCCAGTAGAGCTTTCCCTCTTTCCTCTTAATAAATGTATTATTTTTTGATTTGCAAGTGCAGACAGTGTGCAGGTGTTTTCTCTATTTTGATTATCGTTCTTCTCCCACGCACTAGACTGCCTCTCAGGTGTGCAAAAGCTTTCTTTATTCACTGATGCCTTCTCTTATTAAAATCTCATTCAGATTCAATATTTTTGCAGTACACATGATGCATTTTCCCTGCTCGGGTTTAATTTCTTTTTACTTTGTTTCTTTTGTTTGAGTGTTTACCTCAAAACAGTGTACCTCGGGGGCAGAGACAGATGTGTGTTGTTTCATTTTTATAAGAAAGATCCAGAACATTAAAATGAGGGCGGTGGGGTCTAATGCTTTCAGGCTCTAAGTCAGCTCAAATCTCTTGCTTCAATTTCACTGTAATTGTTTTCCTGGAGGAAGCTATGAAACTATGGCGATATGCTGCTGCAGGATGGAAAAACAACTTTCTCATATTCAGTTAAGATCAGACTTAGCATAACCTCTCTGTGCACAGCAGTGGTTGGTTATATAATGGTTGCTGTCCTTTCTCCAGTGCATGCACGACCTTGTGGTGGGCGCCGCTCACAGCGCTGACACACTGATGTGTCGCGCTGCTTGCTTACTCACCTCTCTATGGGGCTCTGCAGACAGGTAGCTGGAGATACGTGAGGGTCTGGGCTGGCTTTGTGGTTAGGACAATTGATGCTGTAACTGCTCCTGGAGAGTGACTCCCTCTTATTTAAACCCCAGACGTCAGGCCTGTCTAAGAGTGGATTTATACTTGACTGCAAAGCCATCACAAAATTCAAACACTTGTGCAATCACACATTTGTCTAATCAATGGAAACGTGTAGTATCCAATAGAAATAGCTGAGCATGGAGAGATGTGAATAGTAGTTGCAATAGTTCTATATTTTGCCAACAATACATCCATTTTATTCATTTCTGCCTAATAGAACATGGCGCCAATAACAGGTGACCAAATGGAAAAGCTCCTTTCACAGGAGGCTGAGCTAATCAAATATTTAACATTGAGAGTGGGAAAATCACATAGTATGTGTTTCCACTGAGTAATACTTTCTCACCTGTGTTGGTAGATCTGCCAAGTTTTAAGGGATTTGACTGGTGTTGTATTTTCCATGGCACAAGAGATATAAGAAGGGCTATACTGTCTATATCAGAATTGACACCTAAATCTTAACAGCGTCCTAAACCCTTTTAAATTAACATGGAAAATGGGATTATAAGCAATCCAGGGAAAATGTGCACATTTACCAGGTAAATGTTGTAAATGTGTACATTTCCCAGTTAATGTGAGTGGGAAACACTAGTCATAGTAGCATGAGGCTGTCTCACCAAATCCATGGTAAATGTACACATTTACTGGTAAATGTATATATATTTACCATTTCCCCACATTTACCGTATACGTTTTGTGAGCAGATCTTGAACAAAACTTTGGAATCATGGATTTCAAGGCCCATAAAGTCTTATCTCACATGACACACATTCAAATTATAGTTCCTGTATTCCATATCCATTATATTCCATACAAATTTGATGTGGTAGTAAAACACTGAGAGTCCAGGAGAGACCTTAAAAGAACATGTGGTCAAGTCAATATTGCCAAGAAAAATTAAGTGCAGGACCCAACACCACTAATTGAAGGGTTTCATTTCAAAATGCTACAGTATATACCCATTAGGAGAAACCTTGCCAACTGAAATTCCTCAATTAATATTTCAAAAAACAGAGATGAATCTATCCTGAAAAACATTACTGTTTCATAAGCAAAGCTATTAAGATGACTCATTACTTAATTAGTAGCTCATGCACTAATGTGCTTTACTTTCATACCAGCAATCATTTCATAGCAGTAGGTGTTTATTTTTTCAGATGGTGGATATTTCATTTTCAAATGAAACTGTTAAATTCTGACATTGACATATTGATGTTATTAACATGTAAAGTTGCCTGCTGGGTTCCAGCGTATTATGACCGTGGATTTGAGACACGTGCAAAATCTGATTACAGAAATATCAAGATGTATCTGTTTATGCATTAATAAAAAGATCTAGGCCACATATTGTCCGAAAATCCACATTTCTTGTGCCTGTTGAAATCCTGCGGTCAGGGAGTACAGTCAGTGAATGTGCATGGAAAAGGTCACTGACACTGAAGGTGACGTCACTGGAAGAAATCAATCAATGTAGTGTCTTTTGAAAAAAATCTATGTGTATAGGTACTTTTCTTGAGCCTTAACGCACCAGCACAGAATCACCTTATGGCACCTTTTATTGAAACACGGTTGCACTACCACTGGCTTTGTTTATACTTTGATTTATGTTTAGTTCATTTGAATGAAGACAAGTTTCAAGTTGATTGTCTGAGCTTTTGTTGGAAGGGCTGACATTATGTGACCTAAACATTGAAATAAATCAGACTTGTATTTTACGTTTGACGGGTTATGATAGTTGCAAAAGTTCCAAATACATTCTTGATCAAGGCTTCAAACCAACACAGATGTTTCACTAACAGTGATATACAACAGTCTCTCTCTTTTCCATTAATGTCCTGCTGCACTCCTCAAATGAATCACCATTGACTGAACGCTTAGAGAACAAAGGTGAGGCGATTTTCTGTTGTACCATATTAGAATATGGGGTTTATACAGGTATTGCACAGACATACTGTACTCTCGCTATGCTAAGTAGTCAAGAGCAGTGATGGCTATTATACTGTAACATAATTCACTGATTTTCTGTTTATTACCACATGTCACTTCTACTTTGTCTACAACAAACAAGGATAATAATACTCATGCTACTATTTAATTACTCAGTCACTCAATCCTCAGTCATTCCATTGCACTGTTGCCTTAACCCAGACCTATATATTTCATATATATGCAGGCTGTGTGGTAACAACTCAGCAGTAATGAAGGATGACATTTGTGATAAATGCACTGACCATAAACTGTCAAATCATAGCAGAACCTGCCTCCTGGCCACTACCTCAGTTACGCTCCACTCCCGTTCACTCCTGTCTTGTCCTGTCTAACCTCCCCTCAGCCCTGTGCACGGCTGGAGTGTTGGAGTTCACACTGACGGAAGCTAAAGTGAGTCACACTGTGGCCAAAGGCATGAGCAGCCGATGTCAGTCATCATTAAACATCTCACCACTCTCTCCAGATGACCCCTCTTGAACTAGAAATCCCTGCCTCCACCTCGGTTGATAGCTATCTGCTCTGTCAGACAGCATCTAAAAAATGTACAGGAAGCGATCTGTGTGTGTGATTTTTTTTTTTTTAATCATACCACATCCGAAAAAGAAAATAGGAAGGGTAAAACGATAAACGAATAAAAGAGAATCCCACAGAAAGGTGGATGGCGCTGTCTTTCATTTTCTCCTCTGCTCTCATTCATTCTTGTTTATCTCCCTTTGACACGTTGTCACTCTCCCCTAGTCTTTTGTCCTTTTAAAAAATGCATTGAATTATTCACCCTGCTTCATGCATGATAGTGCTACTGTCAGTCCAGATCACTTTGAAAATAGATTAGAGAGAAGTTTCGGGGTGCTTGTTTGTGAAACCTGCCAGAGGATACTGATAAATGCTGATAAGGTCTCTCATCATATATGGACATCGAGTCATATCAAGTATCATCAGACTTTTAGTGCATGAATACTATCTGAACTCTGTAAAACTTCAAATGCGCACACATCTTTGTGTGCTGGCGAAATGTAAGAGTTTGCAATGCCTGCCATAGTCTTGTCACATGGCCATATGTGGTATGTTGGGAAACGTTACTCCTCAAGCTTGGAAACTTGACTAGAGAAATAAAAAATGTTCCAGGGATGTTGTTCTCCAGTCAGGCACCTATTCTGACCAATCAGTGCTTAAATTGGGTGGAGCCCAAGAAGTAGATGCACCCTGAAAACAATTCAGCATGGTAACGCCACACTACGGGCGGGGCGGCTGTAGCTCAGTAGGTAGAGCAGTCGTCCAATCTTCTTCTTCGAGTCCATAGCAATCTCAGATGTCGTTCTGCCAATATCGAGCACAGGCCACAGCTGATGGAGTGGGTTCAGCCAGGTCCTCTGGGTTACACTGGGGGGCATCGCCGCATTCCAGCAGATGGAACATGGTCTGCACTAATCCACAGCTGCACGTGTCTTTTGTTGTGTAGTTCCAGGTTTTCATCAGAGCTTTGCATCTCCCCTGCTCCACACGTAGTCTATTTAAGGACTTCCAGGTTGTCCATGCAAGGTCATGACCACTGGCAAGGCATTCGGTAGGTGTAATTCCTCTTTCCAGCCATTCAAGAGCTCGGGTATCATATTTGTTCCATTCATCGTTCCAGATGTTGGTCCTTGCTTCTTGTTTGGTCGTCTGGAGAGGGAGGACCGTCTGCAGGAAGCTAGTTCTACACGCTATATCGAAGGATTGGCGGTTCGATTCCCGCTCCTGCTGAGTTTACATGCCGGTGTGTCCTTGGGCAAGACACTTAACCCCTTACC
>OMLI01088890.1:0-10298 GCA_900302605.1 Rondeletia loricata | reverse complement strand
GACCGCTGTGAACTGGAGTGAAGGGATCAAAAGGAGTGCATACTTTTTAGGGAACAGCGTGATCCCATTCCATCGCACACTCTTCAACCAGGACTCAAGTTGAGAGAGAGAGAGAACAACACAACACTCCCTTTTAAAAAGACAGGGTCCATTTTTACCCCTTCTCTCTTCCATCCTCTCGCTCTTTCCCTCTGTATGTATGTGTGTGTGTGTGTGTGTGTAAAGCAGAGTTTGGAGTCTAGCAGGTAATATACAATGTGTCGATAGAAGCCTTGGCAACCTTTGGTTGGAGGCTGTAAAGCAACGCTGAATATTTTTTTAAAGCTCTGACAGATTTGGTTGACACAGAATGAGGCTTGATATAAGTAGTAGCAGTTGTGTGTGTGTGTGTGTGTGTGTGTTTGTGCTCGTGAGTGTGTGCGATAGTCTGCAAACAGGTTGAGGGAGGCAGATCTGATCAGATGCACAGCAACAGTGGAGAGAGAGGGAGTATGAGAGAGAGTGCGTGGCACAGGCTGAGCAGCAGCACATTGGATTACACACAGACGAATACACTACACACACACACGCACACACACACACACACACACACACAAGCTCTGTGGCCAGCAGAACAGCTGGGAGAAATGTGTGTGCGTGTGTGTCTCAGTGCCTGAGAGCGTTTCTCTTACTGCATGGGTCTGCCTTTACACGTGCAGGACTGTTTGCTTTTGTGTTATGCTACTGTGTGTGTGTGTGTGCGTGCGTGCGTGCGTGTGTGTGTATCCATCTAACGCTGTGTAAATATGTATGTGTGGGGAAGGAATGTTCTCTCTTGTCAGACAATGTGTGTCTACCTCCGTCTCCTTGGTCGGGTCTGACTGATTGGATGGCTTATTATGTCTCTGACATAGAGATAGAGAGACTAGAGAGAGAGAGGGATAGAGAGAGAGAGAGGGATAGAATGGGAGCGAGAGAGGGGGGAGGTTTGGAGGAAGGAAAAGCGATCAGATGACCGAGAAAGAGGGAGATGAGGAGATTAATCCGGGAGAGAGAGGTGAAACAGAGAGAGAGAGAGAGAGAGGAAAGATGATGGAGAACCGGAGATTTTAGGACAGTGGAAAGGAAAATGGAAAGAGGGCGCGGAGCGAGTGGATGGAAAGTGAAGAAGAGATGGAGTGAAGGAGACATGCTCTCTCCAGGAGTGCTCAGAGTGCTACTCATTCATAATTCACCTCCATGGCAAACGTTCATTCACATATTGACCCCCCCCTCCACATGGCTACGCTCAATGAAGTTCTCGCCCTTCTACCTCTCTTCCTGTCTCTCAATGGACATCCCTGTGGCGTGGCGTTCGGCTAGTCCCTCCCCTATATATATTCACTTCACATTCTCAGATCTCGCTTTATAAATGGGGAATAAAGGCTATACCGTCTTTCTGTTATGGTTCTTTTGATACCAAGTGAGAATAAATAGTTTTTTTAAATTGGAAGGTTTGATTTGAGATTGAATTGAGTTGTGTAAATTGAATATTGAATCCGGACTCCACCCTTTGGTGTGGTTAGTGCTTTCAGTGCAACTGTTACTGGTCTGATTCCCCCAACAGAGACATGTATATGTTGAGACAGTCCATAATGGATCTATAATTTATGTATGAATGAATCAAATAGTCTGTATTATTAACAGCATCAGACAATTTCTTGGATGCCAGGGCATGCTTTATACAAAATAAATGCTCAAAAATTGCTAAGTTATGGTAAGCTATGGCTCATAAGCCATATGGCTGCCTGACTAAAGTGCACTCTGAAAAAAAAAAGTATGGCAGAGGGACATTTTGGTTATAAAAGGTAAACGCTACAAAAGGGCACCTTTTCAGCAAAAAATATAAATATCCTTACATTAGTTATAAAGGTATGGTAGACTTACTCTTGTAGGGTATTAAAAGGACACAAAAGGTACGATGTTGAGAGTTTATCTTGGTCTGTTAATGCTACAGAGACTAAACCAGGTCAACCGCTCAATGAAGACTTAAAGGCTGAGGCCTATTCAACTAAAGACCATCATCCTCTCTACTACTAGTCTACTAGTCCTTTCACCTCCTTCTCTCAGTAGTGTACTCTCGTTGCCAGCTGATTTTATGCTCAGGGTATATTGATAATAAGTTGCACTCATCAGAGTGTTGTACCTTTGTTAAGCACCTTAATGTATTACTTCCTCTGATACAAATTGTTCCACTAAATGTTGCTATAAAATGTGTTGCTTTTTTCCAAGCTACAGTAAAAAAACAATACAGCCACTGCGCATCTAAAGCAATAGTGAGGCACTGCTCTGTTTCAATGGGGTAGATGGCACTGCAACTGCAATTGTTAGGGGTTTGATTCCCACTGGATCCAAGCACACTAAAAATATACAAAGTCATTGTACTGCAACAGGCTTTGGATGAAAGTGTCCATCAAATGGCATATGCTATGTTAAAGACCTTCTTAAAGAAATTGTTCACCCAAAAATGAAAATTCAGTCATGATTTATTAAGCCCCATGTCAGTAGAAACGCCAGTGAAGTTCGTACGAAACAGAGCGAGTTGGCCCTCCTCGCTCCATCTCAGCCTTCTTCCAGAGCCGTTTTATTTACAGCTCCAAAAAAAGCATAAAATGTCCATGAAATTTATCCAAACAGCTCGCACAGCATAATCCAAGTGTTTTGTAGCCAAACAATTGCACTGTGGGTCCAAAAGTCCAATATTTTGCTCATTATCTTCTATATTTTCCTCAACGACATTGCTTTGCTGTAGAAGGCGCCAACAGCAATCCAAAGCTGTTGGACTTTTGAACCCACGGTGCAATCACTTGGCTACAAAACACTTGGATTACGCTGCACGAGCTGTTTGGAGAAGTTTCATGGACGTTTGATTTATATCTTTGAACTGTAAAATGACTAATTAATGACTAAATTTTCATTTTGGGGTGAACTATTCCTTATGCTGGTTCAAGTGTTAAAACAGTTGAAGTTGTGGTAAAACCGGGGTTTTATGGTGCGGTGGAAACACAGCAAGCCTAAGTGGCCAAGATGTGCTTAGAAGAATAATGCTTCTCTGTATCCCCCAGGTTATAATTGTCTTCAATAGCCCTCCTGCTGATCTGAAATGGACTCATTGTCCACAGCACTGGGCACCTCTACTCAATTAGCCTCTCTCTGCTTAGTCGTGCTGCGCTATCGCTAGTCGCATCCTCACACACTGGCACGCAAGCGTACACACACACATACACACAAATACACACAGACACATGCACACATCCATAGAGAGATGTGCATGAGCTCGGACACGCACTGTCACACATACAAAGACGTCAATGTGTGTAAAAATAGAGCTTATAAATGGGGGGAAAGTTTTATATTTACAAGGGGTGATGTCATGTTTGGTTTAGATCCATAGCTGACGAATTGGAGGGCAGCTGCGGTGAGTATCAGGCTGCTTAGCTTTGGCTCGGTTATCTTGTTTTTTCTTCTTCTTTTAAAAGGAGTAGAGTTTAAGAAAATGCACAGTGTTGAAGTTTATGCGTGCATTTGCGTCTTTATGTTTGTGTTTTGTGTGTGTGTGTGTGTTGTGTGCGATGGTGGAGGCACGCACACGGTGACGCTGCCCTGGTTGCCAGGCAACACAGGAACGTGGGTGGAAGGATTTCCTGTCCTTAGGAAGCTTTGTTTATAAGTGGGGGAGAGTGAGTGTGTATGTATATGCGTTTGTGTGGATTTCTGCGTGTGTGTGTTTCAGCGGTATGCTTGAGTGCTTGTGTTTTTTTTATGCGCTCTGTGCCTCGAGTAAAAGTGCTACAGAAAAGTAACTTAAGACACGCACACATTGTACTTAATACACATACACTGTACACACAAGGAAAAGGCTAAAAAAGGCCCTTTCTAGTCTGAGTTTGATTTGCGTTGCATAACTCTTCCTGCTCTGTCTCCTTCTCTTCCACCCAAACACTCTCACCATGTCGTGGCCCACATGCTCAGGTCCGGCTGGCTCTCGCTAATGATGTCATCAACATGCCTCATTTTATGTCTCCTCTCGCACATGAGATTGCAATTATGCGTGCTCGCATTGGCACATGCATGCAAACACATACACACACACACACACACACACAGCATGTCTGTCCTGCAGGCGTTGGGCCCCATGATTACGTAATTGACATTGAGTGAATGGGATGACGTCAGCTTGCCTCTGTTGGCTCTCTTTTACTCTCTTTTACTTTTTCTGGCTAGCTACAGTGATGTCATAAGTGGATGCGGCTATACACAGTGTGTGTGTGTGTGTGTGTGTGTGTTGGTGTGTGTGTGTGTGTGTGTTTGCATGCATACTTGCATGTGGAGAGAAAAATTACCTCAGGAACCATCTAATTTATATAATGTGTTTACTTCTCCCCCTCTTCTGCCTCTTCCCCCGGCCTTTCTCTTTCTCTCTCATGAAAGTAGAAAGACTTTACAGCTTATAGATACTTTGTTGTTCTTCGTCTGTCGTTCTTAGCAGCATTAGATGTTTAACAATAGGGCCCAGACACACAGGCTGTCGTGCACACAGGGCCCCCGGAGGGTGACTTGTCGTTGAAATGGATATCACCGTGTCTTGTAACAGGTAACTCTATCGCCCTGTTGTCTCTCCATTCCCGTCTGTCTGCGACCGTCTGACCTTTGTTGATTCTCGCAGAGGAAGCAGAAACAATCACGGGCAGACAGCGAATTAAACGAGGATGAGATTGATGGTGTGTCGTCTGCCTGTAACCACGCAGATATGTGCCAGTTCTTATTTTAGTAAAAGAGAAAACATAGCCTCATAGAAGGAGGAGTGAGTCGGTGTTTGGCCTTCGGCGCTCAACAAAAATAACTGTTTTTAGCTCCATGTTTATGCTATGGGTTTTTAAGCAGAGAGGGGTTGAATAGGCTGCCTGTTGTATTCTCCCAGCGTTGTGGTTGAAGCTCTGAACATCAGCCATCTAGCATTGGCTGGGAGAACTGGGACCATTTAACTGACCTGGACACACATGGGCACACACACACACACACACACACATCATTTTGTATTACTGCCCTTCTCTCTCGCTTTCTGTCTCTCTCTAACCTCAAACCCCAAACCCAAAGGAAATCACACCACATAGAGACTTAACCCTTAGTTTATGAACTGAGTAGCTGCACCAAAGCCAAACACACACATGACACACACATGCACACACACACACACACGCACACACAAAATATGCAGATTTACCTAATAAACTGATAAGTATTAGCTTGGTTTTGCTCAGGCCAAACCACACAACAGTCTACTGTAAAATCCACTAACCACCCAACAGCTTAACAGTGAACAGGACAATTTGATACCACCACCACACACACACACACACACACACACACACAAAGTAGTCACATGACAGCATAGAGAAGATGTTCATACTTCAAATCTATAAAAAATCTACAACCAACACAGGGACATCGATATACACTTACAATATACACATGCATGTACACACACACACACACACACACACACACACACACACACACACGCACACTCACCCCCCACCCCCCAGGAGTCTCAGGGTCTTAGTCAGCGTCTGTGTGTCCATGCGTGGGCCTGTTCCCTGGCAGTATGAGGGGAAAAAATACCTTCCCATATGATGTAAACACCAAAGTCCCTGCGTGTGTGTGTGTGTGTGTGTGTGTGTGTGTGTGTATGTGTGTGTGTGTGTGTGTGCTCTCTGGGATAGGATTCTCTCAGTCACTGCTTTTTATGTTCCCTGTGACAGTTTTCGGAACTATTCCACAACACTGTACAGTTCTTTTTAAAGATTAGTTTCTATGGCATTGCTGCTTCGTTCCACAGCATACAGTGGAAAGAGACAGGAAAGATGGAGGAGAGAGAGGGGGGGGGGTATGTGACATAGGTAACTGGACCTGATTTTTAATAATCTCACTTATTGATTTTGGGATTGTTTTAGTGTGTGTACAGCACTTTGTAACTGTGTTTTGAAAAGTGCTATACAAGTAAAGTTCATAATTTTTTATTATTATATACAAAATATAATTATTGAGCCTTAAGGATGCTCCACATTATTCAGTTTAATATGACACACACACACATGCACATATATTACATACATGAGAAAATGTCAAACTGACTGTATTTACAGTGGCACAGACAAGCCCTGCTTTAAGTATTGTAAGCTGAAATATCTCACTTCACTACCCAGAAGTCATGTAATGTGATGTCAGTAAACTGCACACAGCACGCTCATGTTTAGGAATGAGAGAGGCAAAATATCTAATGTTTTGTATTACGCTATTAAGTTTCGATTTGTCACCTGCTGTGTCCATACCTGACACCAGAATTTCATTTGGGCAAATAGGGCAAATCTGCATTGTCTCAGTTCCTGGAGGATTGAACGTTCTTTTTTGTCGCAGTCCGAATTTATGATTTAGGCTGATAAGACAGGTGTATTTTTACGGTGTGGCAACACCGTCTAGAACAGCGTTCGTCTGTATGTATGTCTGTCTGTCTGTGCGTCTGTCTGTCTGTATCCAGAAGTGGACCAATCACAGCTCACGCTGCTACGTGCATCAATCACAGCTGACGCTGTTATGTGCATGACGTCACGCAACATTGAGGGCAACCCCCCCCGTCGCTAGGAGTGCTAACAATGCTACAAAGATTAATTGTGGTCTATTGTGAAGTGCCAATACAGAATTTGTTTTTTCTACCAATGTCGAGTGCCAGGTGAGGAAAAATAATCGACATATTCCTCTAACTGGATTCAAATCTGGTCCATTACACACATAAGAGAATGTATTGGAAATTGTACGTGTAATGTGTTTGTTGCTAGGCAACTTTGTCACGATACCCTTGTGACCTTCCGACCCTGCCAAGTCTGGTGTTACTGTCCTGTCTCTCATGCATGTGTATGTGTGTGTGTGTGTGTGTGTGTTAACTGAGACGATTGCTAGACTGCCGCATAGCAACTGAGAACAGCTGTGATTTCACCGTCGCTTGGACATGAGTGTGTGCGTGTGTGTGTGGCACTGTGTGGCTCTGTTCGTGTGTGTTTATGTTTCTGTGTCAGTGTGAAGTGCAGTCACCGTTCATGTATACACTCTCTCTCTCACACACACACACACACACACACACACACACACACACACAACATAACATGGCACACTGTCACACAGTGCGACACCAGCATAGACTCAATCAGCCAAAATGCCCCCCACTCAACCCTGTTGTCGACACACAGACGAAAATAGAGACTGGAGGGAGCAACGGAGCAATCATTTCCCTGAAGATCCATTCATGTAAAATACTGTTGTTGAAACCTCCCTGCCCCCTGTTCAATAGTCTTATTCATTTCTGTCTTGACTGCAAAACCAAACACGCCTTGTCCTCTGTTTCCTGGCAGGAGCCTGTGTGTGTGTGTGTGTGTGTGTGTGTGTGCATGCTTGTGTGTATTATCCCCACTCTTCTCCATAAGAGGAACGTCCTTGGCCTGTCCGACCTGCATGCTCCCACTGAGCCCTCCGTCAAACACATCGGGCGGGCTCTCCCGTGCTGATAGAGCCAATCAGAAAGCCGGCAGCTCATGACATCAGTTAGCGGAGGGTCTTTGGGACCGGCCCCTCAAGGTGATTCGTTAGAGAGAGCGCTCTTATTGTTATGATGATTAAGTGTTATATGAAGGGCTATCAGAGGAGAGCCCCTTAATGAAAGTGGAGCACGGAGAGCGGCAGCAGAGCTGTAGAGAGACACAGAGAGAACAAAAAGAAAGAGCAATAAGTAGAGTGAGCATGAGACTGGAGTGAGAGAGGGAAAAATAAGATGAGCATGAGGTAGGAGAATGAGAAAAGGAGAGAGAGAGATGGGGGGAGAGCGAGAGAGCGCAAGCGGAAGAGAGAGCACAGGGTTGAATATTCAGCAGCTGCGTCCAGACTTGCTGACTCCGGGTGTTCATGCTCTGAATGTACCATGAGAGGTAGAAGGTCTTGCAGGACCGCTGAAAGAGAGTAGAGGGGAGAGAGAGAGAGAGAACAAGTGCATGTGTGTATGTGTATGCGTATATGTGCAGGTATGCAAGCGTGCGTGTGCATGTGCGAGCCACACGTTCAAGTGTGAACACCGGAGTTTCCCCTGCCATTTAGTAGGTAGGGTTGGACACCCTGCCTTAAGGCAAACTTCCACCCTCAGATACTCTTACACTGTTATATCTGTGAGGTTCAATGCATTCCAGGAGTTATTTTGTGATGTAAGTGTTGTAATTTACCTTTTTGTTGTATCCACTTTCCTTCAACCTGCCTCTTCTACTTCTTCTTCAGTTAGTGATTTCCTACATTTCCCAGAATGCCTTTCAACAACCCCCAGAGAATGTGCCTGAATTTGTTTTCAGCGGTTGTTTTTACGTGTAGGTGGAGAGAGCAATAACGATAATGGCAGCAATAGCGGAGCAAGAGCTTTTCCAGTCAAGAAATAGTGCGAGTTGCACCCCTTATGCAAAACGCAACATGTTTTGTGGCTGCATTGCATTATGGTCTACTGAGGCTACTGTTGGTGGAGAAATTGGTATTCTGCCTCTTCTCTCGATTTCTCCTTGCATGATTGTTGAACGTCGGTGCAAAATGGTGAGTCTAGAAAGAAGCCCTTGCTCGTTGATTCTGAGGGACTGACACCAAAACTTAAGCTCAAGCAAAGCTGTGCCATACATCATGTTATGCCATAGTAAAGGGTTACAGGATTATAGGGAGATAAAGCATCAATTGTCCCCCACTTTCCCCTAGAAACTAACTAACAAGGAGGCTTCACCACATATTTTGTGCCAGCAGGGAGGATCCCAGCCCCCCTCTCTTTGCCCACACATCACCCCTGGCTAAAGGAATGTAGCGGAAAACGAGGGACTCGAGATAGAGGACCAGAGATCCTAATATGAACCACATTGTGTGTTCTCCTGTTTCCCATCTCCTGTGTTCTTTGCATTAGGAGTGAACAGCCTTTGATGAATATCTACAAAGAGCTTTGACCTTTATAAAGAGCGTCAATTTAGCCAGGTATGTTATCTTAAGCCTTGTAACTTCTGAGTTCATTGCACTCATACAGGGAGGCAGGAGAGCTGGACTTGCATCACGTCTGCACATTGAAATGGAAAGTTTGGGATTTTTAGAAGCCTGTCTAAAAATGTCTGACGACTAAGGTTATCAAGGTGTTATCGTACTCTGTCGCTGAATACTGCTCCCCTGTATGGCACAACAGCAGCCACACAAGAACTGTTGATACCGCACTAAATAACAGCATGAGGATAATCTCGGTGCATCAGACCAACAGCAGTGAACCAACTACCCATCCTCAGCGGCATCCCACCTCCACAACTACGCAGAGAACAGCACTGCTTAAACCTTGCTGCGAAAGCTCGAACAAATCCCTTACATCTTCTACACGACACTCTTCTTGGTGCGGAAACAATGCCTTACTTCTCGACATCCACCATCTGTGTCACTTAGACGCCTGATGGAGGAAGCAGAAGGCGCCCCAATCAGAGACTGGGCACTCAAAAAATGGCAACAACAATGGAACATCAGCACCTGCCAACTACAGAACTTCCTACCAAATGTGTCTACACAACCTCTTGGCTGTGATCTCCCAAGATCGTCCTGGGTCAAACTCAACCGCCTCAGAACCGGTGTTGGCAGATTCAGAGAATCGCTGCACAAGTGGGGCCTAACTGATGACCCCTTTTGCGACTGTGGAGCGATCAAAACTGCAGAACACATCACAGCTGCTTGCCCCAAACACCGCTGCCCAGCTGATCTCACCAGACTGGACTCTGATGCCCAGCTATGGCTGAACACCTCAACATTTCATTGCTAACCTTGTGTGTTAAATTAGCTTGTTAGGTTTATACGAATATAATCGACGACTGACCATGCCCCATCCTAAGACTAGGGTTGGACCATATATGGATTTGCTGATGTATACGGCCAATATTGGCCTTTTATTAAATATTGGATATCAACCAGTCATGTCATCCACTGCCAATATCATGGAGGTTAACATGGAAAACATTTTAAGATACTGAATATCGGAACAAAATATCAGAAAAATATCGGCATTGGCCTTCAAAAACCCATATCGGTCAAACCTTACTTAAGTGTTGTTTGTTTGTTTTTTGGCTGGACGATGAGTCTAGCCCTAGAAACCCAAATGTCCGTTGACTGACTGACTGACTGATGAAGTTACACCATTGGTCGGCTAGTCTGATGACGTCATCACATTATGACATCATCACATC
>OMLI01088879.1:0-17537 GCA_900302605.1 Rondeletia loricata | reverse complement strand
CCGCAGGAATAAAAGTCCAAAAAACGATGCTTGGAAAACGTCTGCATCCATCGTTGGGGTCGATGCTAAGCTCCTTTTTTTCTGTTTATTTTTGATCAACGCTACCTAACTAGCATTTGCTAGCTAGCTATGTAACATTATGAAGCACCGGAAAATACAATATTTGCCTGTTCAAAACTTTGTAGCTGCAGACTGCTACATAGATGCAATCGGAGCCTCTCGCATCGCCCACAATCGGTCAGAATAGAGCAAACCATCAGCTAAGTTGCACGCAGCGTGAAGGTGCATGTATGCAGGTATGTTGCATGTATGTTCCTCCTCACCCTCTCCTCTGCGTTGCCCCCGTCTTTGGCCGGCGCAGGTCCGTCAGGGGCACTGGGGCTGTGGGGCAGATGTTTCTTCAGGGTGGGCTCCTGGTTCAGGGTGGTGTAGCCCACGTGTTCATAGATGGGGTTGATGGTCATCTTAGCAATGTACTCCGCTGCCTGACGGAGGAGAGAGGGTTACTGTATTACAGAGCATAGACCAGCATTCCCTTTGATTTCTGACATGTTACATGTGGCTCTCAGATATTTTGTTTGTGTTACTTTTTCAATTTTTTCCGTAAAAAGCAGAGTGGGTATCTACTCGAAGGACAGCTCTGGCGGGATTCAATCATAGGCAAGTGGTTCCAGACTATCTCTCTTGGCAAGTGGCATAGGATTTTATTATTGAGGAAATTCTCTAATACTGACACACTGCTATTTCCACCTGGCATGTTTGTTAGACAGCATCTGGCAAACACTTGTTTAGTTGAAACTTGAGATCACCCAATTATTTATGAAGGCTGATATCAATATTTAGCAGAGAAAAAAACCAATACAAGTAATCTGAGTAATCGTTTTGAACAGTTATAGCCTTGCATTATTTATGGTGCTGCTGAGCTGACAAACACGCAGCACTGTTGCAATTTTTCTGTGCGCCCTGAGATAGTGAGTGGTTCTTCCCCTGCCTCTGAAACCACATTTGACCCAACTGGCCATGGACTGAATACCGCTAGAACCTTCCTCCTGTGCCTGCACTGTTTAGGCCCGCTCACTACTTTCTTACTGTCTGAATAAAGAAATAAATACATAAGCGGAGTGGACTGCCTACTCTTAAAAAAGAAAAAAATGCTGTTTTTATTTTCAAGGACGGAGGGGATTTAGATAATCAAGCAATCAAGTGGTGATCAAGTAGTATAATGTTATGGGCTAGATGAGTCCAACTGAATCACACTGGACACTGGTTTTACTGGTGTGGTCCCTTAAAATGTTGCCATCTTGGCAAGTAATAACCCATAATCAGCATTTATGAGCAGAAACAGACCAAAACAAAGCAAACTATTCTTTCAGGTAAGTGAATAATAGATTAGTTCATTACATTTTTCTTAATGCGGAAAGTGATAAGTCTGTTTGTTACTAGAGTAGGGTAAGGAAGGAAGGAGAGAAAGACAGATGGACACACACACACACACACACACACACACACACACACACACACACACACACACACACACGCACCTTGGTCTCGATGTAGAGCGTGATGAGGCCGTCTGTGACCAGGTCGTGGATGGACTCGAACCTCTTCTCTCCAACAAAGTGCTTCCCGTCATGGTAGAGACGGAAGTTTCTCGTCTGGTTCCCAAACCTGGATGGGATGGAGGGATAAGGGCTAAGAGAAAAGGCAGAAAGAAGCTCAAAGCCTGGACTGACAGATTATTGAATTGCAACTATCACTTCTGCACATCTCTGGAATCAAAACTGTTTCGGAGTAACAGGCGGGGCAGGAAACTACCTTTTTTGTCTACCAGCCACCATGGCTGATATATTCAAAAACTCGTCAGCCACTCGAATTAATTTTACCAACCACTGCACACAATAGAACCTCTAAACAGTGGTTGCTTATCTGCCAGTGTCTGGGAGAGTAGATAAACGTATCTGCCACAGGCTAAATTTACCAGCATTTGGGTTGCACCATTATGCTTAAAACCATAATTGCGATTAGTTTTTGCTAGACATTGTGATCACAATTACTAGTGTCAATGATTTGAGACTAATCATGCTTTTTGCGCACAAGTGATAGCGCAGCCCTACGTTAACATAATACAAAGTCAGAAAATAAAAAATAGCACAAACTCTGACAGAACTAGAAAGACCCTGAACTGGGCCAATGTATTCTCGGCTCCTTGGTGGATCGTAATGAAACCACCGGAAGATAAAACAGTACCGTTAGATCATTAACCCAAAATCCAACCTTTCCTTTTCTGCCAGCCCAGAGTGGGGCACTAGTTTATAGGCGGGTATTTATGGAACGCAATTATAACAGAGAGTGAGACTGAGAGTGAGTGAGAGCGAGAGAGAGAGAGAGAGAGAGAGAGAGAGAAACTTCTGCAGGTGGAAAAGAACAGAACTATGAATAGAACAAACTGACCCAGAACCATATTGAGTTCCATTCCAAATTGAGCTATGCACCCGTTTAAAACTGTGACACCTACTCTCACAAAATGATAGCTGACATTAAAGCAAAACTGACTACTGATTAAAACTGAAGTTATTCGCTAACTAGCTAACTGCATTATAGAGCAAACAGGGCGAACTGGGCAGCAGGGCGGCATAGAGGGTAGGAAAAGAGTCCTTCAAACGGTTCAAGCCCCGTGACAACAAGCATCCGCACTGCTGAAGTGTCCTTGAGCAAGACACTGCTTAAAGCCAGACTGCTGCCTTTACTGGAGGGATAAACCCCACACGCATACAGGCATAGACAGTGATGTATGAGGTCAGACCACAGATCATACAAGGTCTCAGGAGGCTCACAGGAAATGGAGTCGCGGCACACACAAAGACAGAGGGCCGTTAGTAGCTTTGACTGAGAAGGCAGCAACACACACACATACACACACACACACACACACACGGTTGCATTACTATACCCTTGAGGAACTTCCATTGACTATATTCATTCCCTAACCCTTTCCCCTCCTCAACACATACCTAACCTTAATTAATGTTCAATCTAACATGCATACAATCACATGCATATACCCACACACACACACACACACACACACACACACACACACACACACACACACACTACCGTAGAGCCAGTGTGTATGTGCCGGGCTGTCTCTGACTTTCTCTGATGAGGTAGCTGCCCTCGGCCTGGCTCAGTAGCTGGTCGGCCTCTTCTCTGGATATCATCCCATGGTACCTGGACATACAAGAAGCGAAGTATTAGGTCCGGTTCATTTATATCACAAAAAGAAATTAGTTGTTCAAATGCAAAGAAACCAGCCACCGCAGCACCTTGTCATCACAACCCAAGCTCTGAGTGAACGAGGCGACTGCTTGCTATCACAAGGTTGTAATGGGAAGATAGAGCAGTATTCATTTTGCTTCCAAAGTAATTTTTACTATGTGGGAAACTAACGTTTGGGTTAAATACGGGAAAATGTAATGGAAGGAGCTTATAGGTAGGTTGATGAATGGAGATGGATTCATAATCATCCTCTTTGCTTGAAATGCATTGACTCAACACACCTCATTTGACTGAGGGTTCGGTTTCCAAAATGGTTAAGTGTTAACTAACATTTGGAAAAGGCCAACTTACTCTCTTCCATAGTATTTAGGTCGGTTGTCCACCTGTGGGGAAAAGAAAAATATATTCTGTGAAACAGCAAAACGGAATGAGTAGGTATTATCGCATCAGGCAGTGGTTCATGTCATAAAATGTGCCCAACACATAGAGGGCTGTGTAAACGTTCAATTCTACACAAGAAAATAAAAGTAAAATTAGGAGTTACATGGTTTTGACATGCCAACAACAATATATTCACCAACCTATTGTTACCAGTGTTCCCAGAAATTTTCCATTTCAAGCTTAAATGCTTAAGACCTACTTATGGCTCTATAGATTATGGTCAGAGTTCAGTATTATGGTGACAGGCGCTGGGCAATATGACTACACCATGCTATGTCATATCACTCTATACTAGGTTATTCTTCACACCAACAAATATCACATTATGTGGAAAGACAGAGGTTCCAACAATATTTTTCCAGACTTTTCCAGATCTGAACATAAACCTTGCTTAGCAACCAGTATGTGCATGGGTGTGTAGAATATTGCACTAGTCAGATAAAAAGCTGAGTACTGAACATTCTGTTGTTCTCAACTAAACTGCTGCCTAGCCAATAAATCAACAAAGACCCAACAAACATTAGTGAATATTAATTTGGATGCTGTGTGTGTGTGTGTAGGCAGGTAGGCGCATGTATGAAAGAGAGAGGCTTGGAGAGGGAAAGGCAAGGGACATACAGTAGTAAGTAGGAAGATAATGGGTGAATTTGTCTTGATGCACCTAGTGGGCTTTTTAGGTCTGTGTGTCCGGACGGGCCACAATTTCATTTGTCATAAGAAAAAGAACACAGCTAATACTACTCTTTGGACATTTTTTATTCAATTTCCATTTGAAAAAAATCTTCTTTTATCAATTATGATTGTATGTGGGCTGCTAAAGACAACATTTTATTTTTATGAGGTTTTATTGCAATTCGTTTTATTGTATATCATAGTTTATTACCTTATCTTCACTGAAAATATTACAATTAATTATTATTTCAGCTAGAGGACGTGTACGTTAAGTCACAAGCTTTTCTGCATGTGTAATGTAAGAATGAAAATGTGGAAATAATTTGCCATTTTAAGTGTGAATGCTAACAATCCCCTATATTGACAAGAAAAGCTTTGAAATGTGGTGTATGACAGTACACTCAAAACAGCAAAACATCACTTTACATAACAGTGTCGCCATTTTATGAAAATAATAGCACACAGTCTGCAAGTCTCTAGCTAGAAGGCTGCAGTTCTTCAGATCAACAGCCATGATTAACAGGAAAGTTATCCTGTTCGCATGTGCGTCCTGAATAAGTGAGAAAGGAACATGGACGGGGCATGGTACCTAAGGCATATAATGGAAGCGTGGTAGCTGTGTGTGAGACAGCAGCAGGGGGGACTAGTGGTTAGAAAAACCATCCCATAACCTGAAAGTCGCAGGATTCTATCCCCATAAGAGCCAATAATGACTTCATCCACAGCCATGTGTCCTGTCCAGGCGTACCTGAGCGAGACACTGAACCCCTACCTGCCCACTCATTGTACGTCACGCTGGACAGGAGCATCAACTAAATGTCTAAAATGTAAATGAGATGGAGGAAGGGAGAGACCGAGGCAGGTTGATAGAGAGGTATTCAGGAGGGCCGAGGAGGAGTGAGGAGGCATGTTAGCCTAGTGGTACCAGCCATGCATGTGCACTGCTGGACACCTACCAAGACTGCTCTGAGGCCTGTCAGTAAGCCATGCGTGGAACGGACAGACTAATACCCATAACTAACGCTCAATAGTCATCCTTGACTGCACACCGCAGAGTATCGAGCTGCAGGGAAATAAACCATTTGAAAAGGAAAGCATTCTCAGCAGTCTCTGCCGCGTATATATTTTAAATGAAATGATGAAATAAATTGGTACAGAGTGAAATGGAATGGCTTTAAAGTCTGGAATCAAGCACATGGAAAATGTGTTTTAAGAGTTTTTTTGGTGCTATATAACCATTTTGGGAAATATATAATTACCAGACGTTCACGATTAAAAATTTCAAAACCGTGTCGAGCAAGGATTTAACACTGGATACCTCAGTGTGGAATTAATCTCTTAATTTCTTTGCCAGGAAAAAGAAGGCTAATCCAAACCAGATTGGCAGGTTTGTTCGGGAGGGTGCACAATAGTTAAAGGGTTGATGGTTCAAACCTCAGCAAAAACATGAAAGATGAAGCTATACATACACATACTCATCAAAACAAAATGTAAAAGCCTTTATTCCTGGGTGTCCTGGTGGCTCGGGAGAGGAAAGCAGACACCAGACAGAGGTCAGGGTCAGCTACAGAGCAGCACCCCTGAAGCTGGTAGGGACTCAGTGTCTTGCTCAAGGACACTTCAGCAGGGCGGATGCTTGCGGACAGCGGGGCTTGCCCGCTACTCACTACGACACCCTGGCACCCCATAACTTAAAGTATCGGCAGTCAATAAGCACTTATTGGTGCATCAGTTAATCACATGAAGCAGAATTGCCAGAAGGGCAACATAGGAGGGGTGGGTGTCTCTCCCACTCCGTCTGTCTGCCAGTCTGCTGTTTTTTAACTGGGTCAACCTGACCTGGCCAGGGCATAAAACCCAACAGCTGTTCATTTAGCATGCACGCACGCACAGATTAATACACACACACACACACATAACAGGAACAAAGTCCCCTTCTTCAATCCCCCTTGGATTCCCCCAACCTTGCCAGAGCTGTCCCCCAGTTTTACACACACACACACACACACACACACACATACACACTGACACAAACACACACACACACACACACACACACACACACACACACACACACACACACACACATCTGGTGCCAGCCCACCCTGAGGGCAAACATGCTGGTGCATGGCATTTGGCATCTGCAACAAGCCATACCACCTGACTGCCATCAGCTAGGAAAGAGCCTCCGCTTGTCTGTATTAACTAAACTCATTCCACCATCTGCAAACACCTAAAGATTTTTGGATTCCTGTTGTTCTGATCAGGCACCAAGCCCCACACTGAATCTAACACCCTAAAAGGTTCACTGGTGCAACGTTTCAACCAAAAGTGAGTCCATTTGAGGGAGTATTTGGGCACACACTTTGAAGTGAAATGCTGTGCAACTGAAAGCAAGATTCAGCATGGGGGGAAATCTCTCAGTGGGCCACAAAGGCAGTTTCTGAAGCATCTGAAAAGAACAGCTAGTCACTGAAAAGAAAGTGACTGGGGTCCAAAGTACAGAAATCTCTCTTGTGACTATGACAGGAGTTATAATTCATATGATGGCATAGCTATGGTTGCAGGAGTGGGCAGTCATAAACCGTTCTCAGCTCCTGGGATAATTGTTTTACATAATTATGCTTGCTTTTGGCTGGTTCAATTCGGTTTCTGAATCGCTGAGCAGGGTGTTTCAAGCCAGAAGGGTAACCTGTCCCAAGAGCCTACTGTTGGTGGATTTCTTTTGTTTGGAACTGATTTTATTTTTCACTTGGGGTAAGGTCACTTGAATGTGCATAGAGGAACCCTTAAAATAATTGTGGAAGTTAATTGGAGCTAAGTGCCCAAAACATTTAAGCCAGAGTTCCTGAGCAAATACTGATAAGAGTATGTTAGATTACCCCAGTGAAAAACTAGCAATACTACTTTTACTAGTATGAAAATCCTTGTTGTGTTTAACACTATTAGCCTAAGACAGCAGACAGCTTAACAGTTGCCTTCCCTGGGCGTCTGAAGACAACGGATTGGTGAACTACAGCAAAAACAATCAGCCCAGCGGCAAGCCGAATCAGCAATTACTTTCTCTGAGGAGGCAGCAACACACACACACACACACACACACACACACACACACACACACAAACACAAACAGACAAAGACAAGCATCCTCTAGGCCTTATTCGTGCAATTCTTGTTTCAGTTAGCTGCCATACCATTAACTAATTGTTGTTGCTGCTGAGATCAATAGCAAGGGTAGAAATTATTTGTGATGTTGTGAAGTATAAGCCTAAGTGTAGCTACAGGGCAGGGGAACACCAGAACTTACTGTTAATCCTTCTGAAGGTGTTGTGGGTCTAATTCAAATGAAACATCTGTGAGGGGCGGTGTCCACATGATAATGACATACCTGCACTCAAACCCCGCCTTTCCTCCAACATTCAAGCTAGGTTTCTACATAAGTGCTCACCCCAAATAGAACAAGGGATAGTTACATCAGATCCTGCAGATTGGTGAATATCAGAAGTGACAGCACATTCACAATGGAGATTTTTAGGTTTCATCGTCTATGGTCTGGGGCAGCTCCTTCTTTATACAACCTTCAGACTGCAGTTCCTAAATTGCTGCTTTTGGAGAACATTTTTTTGGGTAAATGTTGCCACCAACATTATGCGCTAGCTACTATAATGTATTCTGGCTAAATGACGCGTGAAAATGGATATCTGTAGTCCATGATAAACATGGTTTCATGTTTTCATGGCCCACCGCAATATCAAACAGACCCACCAAAAATAGATTTCCCAAGAATAACACATTAGGTTTTAGAACATGATAGACTGATCAAACGTGGGTTGGCTACCTACCAAAGTGGCTCATGGATAGTGTGAATATATGCATGCTAATATGAATTATTGCCAGCCACAGCCTAAATGTACTGGTATTTTACTGGTAGCTAGTGCCAATTTCAAGCTGTACATGTATGTATGTGTGTGTGTGTGTGTGTTCTCACCTCACAGGTGCAGGTGACTCTGCGTGGGTGAGGCGCCTCCTGCTGGAGCTGGTACACTGGGGCAGAAACACACAGTACCATCAGCAAAAAGCATGTTGTCGTCATTCTTAATGAGTGTGTATACATACAAACACTTACAAACAAATACTCAGGACGGTGAATCGCAGAATGCTTTCAAGTAAACCAAAGGAAAACCAGTTCGAAACAAGTTTATGATCAGTAACACAAAAAGGTCTGTCACAACAAGAAAGCAGTAATCCCAATGAAAACCAATTATTGTGTTCGTTTAATACTCACAGTAGGACTTCCACACCGGTGGCCTGTATTCATCATGGTCTGAGGACAGAAACATAACGACAATGTACTTCAACAACAACATAACTGCATAACTTTGATTTGCCTCGTTTTACTCAAACTTTATTTCCTTTGCCACAGTGCCCCCAAGTGGTTAAAACAGGATAATGATCATGACTGACTTTATCTGACTGGCCCTGTGTCCCAGTTTTAATCCCAACCATCAACCAGATAAGATTTGAGGACAAGGTGAAATCGGGATGTGATCATGATTCTCTTTCTGAACTTAAATCAATTGAACAACACAAATTAATCTCCCTGAGAACTCAATGGGAGTTGAGTGTTCAAACAAAAAAAGTACATTTTACATACCTGGAAATGTGAAGCATGATTTCATATAAGAACTACTCAACAGAATAGGCAATATTCAAATGAGCCAAAATGCTAGTTTTGTGGAGGAACAGTTGGTGCTGGGTAACAGCACTGTTTAGGAATTCCTACAGATCACATATTAATTTAAAGCCCAATTATTGAAACTGCTAAAGGCCGTTTCACAGTTTTATCAATGCCACTGCCAAACACACAAGCTAAATAATCAGTTTATTGTCTTAAAACCCAACAATCAAAAGGTTCTCACACTCAAAGCATGACATATGAAGTAAAGGCTTCCAGCTGCCAATAGTTTGAGTGTGACCACTTTTGGAAATTAGAATGATGGATGGACTGTAATGTACCGAGCCGACCACTTACTCTTCCCATGAGACCCTGCATTTATGCAGATCCTCTATTTGCTTTTCCGTGTCAAAAATTACACTGAGCAAGAATGGTGACTAAGTGATTGAATAAATAAATCCACTCTACGGAGCATAAAATGCTGTAGGAGATTGATTTATGGTAAGTCTGTGAATGGATGGCTTGTTAAATGAGCTCTCTGTAGGACGTTTATCTTTCTTACACACAGAAAGGCTTTTGCTGCATCTCCCCCAGTGCTACACGTCTTAATTATGGAGGGATATTAATGTTATAGCAGTGTTTCCTCACTACTTGTTTAGTGGTGGCGGACCACTAACAAAACTGGCATCACTGCTGGAGAAAATGTGATATCAAAAGAACATTACAAATTTAAAAAGAGAACATGTTTACCCCCTGGCACTGATTTGGCGGAACAGACTTAACGAGCACGTGTGTTATCATGGCAGAGGAATCACTTGGCTGAACATTTCGACTCCAAGTCCTACGCCAGACACCACAAATAAACAAGAACACCCATTCCCATGACAACATTAAAATTCTATGGCATCCATCTTGTGCACTGAAGGAGATTGCTGTGAAATGCTGAGAGTTGTCCTTTCTTGTACCCATTCAAATGATGTGGTGCATGCATTTGGTTAGTGGTTTATTGTCGCTGACTGATGAGGTCAAACTTTAAACGCTGCACACTTACAGCCTTGATGGAGTACTGCTAACTAACTAACCCTGGAATGGGCCCAAATAAAACGACCCCTCCCCTACATTTACAAACAATTATACAGGAAACACTGCTAATACACAGTGGCGATGGATGTGCAGCTTATAATTTAAGGTTCTGTGGCTCTTTGGCCAGCACCTTGCAAATTCAGGGATACATTCTCTCCCATCTTCTCTGCATGGGTAAAACTAACACCCTGTTTCCTGTCTTGGTGTGTGTGTGCGGACACTATGAGTCTTATCTATTCAACACTCGTCCTCCCGGTATCCTGTCTTCAAAATAACCCTCAATCGTCCCCCAGCAAAGTGGCTGTTTCTTTCTCAAGGCAACAAGCTCACACACTCCCAAGAAACCAGACATAACACATCTACTGTACACACTGACTGTGTCTGCAATAACAACCCCCAATATATAAAGGAGCATACCAAGCCTTTTTATCTACAGGCATGGACATGCACACATTCATAAGGCAATAAGACAACTTCTCAACTCATTGGCCACCGTCCGTGACCACTTTCACAATGTACCAGGCAAACTAGATAAGACATGATCCGAAAAAGTGATGTTTACCACCACTAAACTAGACCCATGTACTAGCCACAAACTAAATTTAAGTACATGTTTCTTTTTGCCGCACACACACACAGAGACACACACACACACGCACACACACACAAGCCCAGATATCGATTTCATTGGATAGTATGATTCCAGATAAAGTCAGAATGACACAAGCATGTGGGGTGTATTGCGGCTTACCGAAGACATTTAGGGCCATCTTGATTCTGCGATATGCTGATGAACACTTAACCAAGATATCTCAGTTTCCAGCAAAATGTAGCCACTCCGTTTTAAACCTAAAAGGAGAATGAAAAGGGAATAAGAAGAAAGCATTCAACCGCTGACTGTACTGAGCTAGCTAGGCCACATGCACGTCAAAATAGCTGACTAACGTTAAACATCAAATCATCAAGCAGCAGCTCAGATGATGAGCGGACTCGGTAACATTAGTTCACACAGCAAGCTGAGTCGTGGATAAAACGAATTTGGCTGGAGTTTTAACGCAATACACTGTAAAGTAAGAGCGTGACTAAATCAACACAACACGGCGGCTTCTAAGAGTTTGAAATTGTGGCATGCTAGTTTACTTAGTCTAACGGTTAGCTGATATGAGCTAGTACTCACATTCACATCCATTCTACATTGTGGTCGCCATCTTGTTGGGTCACGTGGACAGTCTCGCTCGCTCTCCTTGCCCGACAGATTTGAGGGGTCACCATGGCAACGGAGGGTGGCGACGCTACGGTGGACGGCGCAGAGAAAAGTTGTCAGAGGGGCGAAGACGTTGTCATAGTAGTGTTAGGCAACTTATGTTTTCAAAAAATAAATAACTACCCGTTGTCTATGAGGGCTCAAGTTCACTCATCTGCCTCCAACAAGCACGAAAGTCTCGGGTGTGTAACTTTGTGTAATAAGAAACAATCACACGGTACCTGCCTTTATTTACAAAACACCTCAAACCTTTCATAGGCAGCAACATGGCCGGTTAGCTCAGTTGGTTAGAGCGTGGTGCTAATAACGCCAAGGTCGCGGGTTCGATCCCCGTACTGGCCATTCCTGTTTTGTTTTTTTTGCCAGGCCTGTGTCGTGACGATATACACAGCAGTGAACTACAAACCCCATCTGAGCCAGTTGTGTAGAGTTCACGAACCTAAATCGCTGCTCGGGTTCGTTATAAACCCGACGCAGACACCACGATGCCATTACATTTCCCATATCATCTCTTCCCCCAAACCACCGTGAGATGGCGCCGTTCAACCGCACGACACTTTCTCCCCCTCCGACGCTGTAGTGCCGGCTCCCCGGTGCTGGAGGCAGTGTGTTGCTCTTTATTGTTCGAGTAGAAAAGCTCGACCTACTACGGTTGCCACATTTGTTTCAATGTAGCCACGGCGCGACGACTCACACCGCCTATCTATCTGGGTTATGGCCACCACACCGAAACCACGTCCAGCCTGAGCGGAGAGGGCGACACCAAGCTAGCCTGCAGGACTGTGGGATTTACCGTCTGTGTTGGAGATATATAAGCTTATACTTGCGGACGATCTGTGTGGATCCTGAAGAAAAGGGGGGTAAGGAAATCAAGCTATCCGGAGTATGAAGCGAGGTTACACGTAGCCGGACTAGGATCCCTTGCATGGTACACATTTAGATAGCCAGTTCGTGGAAATAGTTTTCAGATAAAAGAAAAACACGTTGGCTTCTGTGCGTGATGTTCGATGAGCCCGACCGTGTCTCTCAAGTATAATTGCTTGCTTCGGGTTTTTCCCCCCACAGCTACCAGCTTGTTCGTTTTCCTAATCGGCTGAGCTTCAGCAGGGCTCCTTAATGTTACACGAGGATATAGCCTGCTAGAATAAGTACTAGGATGATATACACAGTCTTTAATTCACAAAACGTAAACATTTCCAGATTGATTTTTAGGAGAGTATTACAGACAAATACTCCATCACTGTGGATTTCAGTTTCCACAGCTTTTCTCCCCAGTTATTTCCTGCTGTTTTGTGTTAATGCAGATCATAGCCTTGTAATGGGTTGACTTTGTCATTGTCAAAACGTCGACACGTGCACATTAATACTGAGTAGTGCACACACACACACACACACACACACACACACACACACACCAGCCCAGCCTCTTGAGTGTGAGCTGGTTAGCCTACTGACATCTTTACCCTGGCCTAAAGGATTACTCTGCTAACCTACATTCAGGGGCTTGTACTTAGCCAACTGTCTTTGAATGTGTCTCTGGGTTTAGAGAGTATGGGAGCTGTAGTGTGTGTGTGTGTGTGTCTCTTCTAGGACCTCTTACTTAACAGTCTGCAGCTTGCTATGAAAAGCCCTGCAGGTCCTTTTTGTTGTCAGATCTGAACCTTGACACCACACCACCCCCAACTCTGGAGAATTCATGACCAGTACGAGGTGACAAAGAAGGACATCAGCTGACAAACGCATTTACTTCATTCGCTTTCCACTATTGATCCCTGAAGGGGGAATTCTCTTTACGGAGGTCGAGGGCAGGGTCAGCGGGAGAACAGCACCCTGGAAGCTGGTAGGGATTTCAGTGTCTTGCTCAGAGACACTTCAGCAGGGTGGATGGTTACGGTCTCGGGGGTTTGAACCTGTGTCTTCCAGTTGAAGGATGGTCTCCCGAATCACTACGCCACCCTGCTGCCCATTTGATTTTCCAATCAATATCTTGTTCATAATGGCAGGGAGAGGTGGTGTGACTCTCTCTCTCTCTCTCTCTTTCCTTGTCTGTCTTTCTCTCTCTTTCACACACACACACACACACACACAATGGCTATTCTCCCCAGGGCAACAGAACAGCCTAATGGCTAGGCGAGTGGAGAGTGTCACCTTGATAAACATGGTATCAAGCACAGCCATTGATCTGTCGAGGACCATGGGAGTAAGCATGTTGCAGCTTTGATGTAGCCCTCAGACGTGCTTGTTAGGCTGTAGTCCATAGTCAGGGATGTGATTTTTCAGGTTAGTTAGTTAGGCAGTTAGACCGTTTAAAAACAAAGGCGGTGTAATAAATGTGATCTTCCTGTTGGTAAAAACGGCGAGGATTAACACAATGGACTTATTTCCTTTGTGGTCCTCAGTTAAGATGGGGTTGATGTTTTCAGGCAAGTGTTGCATATTGCTAAATGACATTGGCATTATAGCATATGGCATTAAGGATACACAGTATATCTACTTTTTTCACAATTTTTGTACAGGTAGTTTACAGTCATTCCAAATGAAGATTCCCATTTCCCTGCTCTCTCCCTTCCATCTTTCTGTTTTCTTGTGTTGTTTTGCTCCCAAACCTGCACACTATAGATCCACACAGAGAAGAAGCAGGGCTAATAGCATCGTTTTAGTTTTTTGCACACATCCGATTCCCTGGGCCTGGCTTCCCTCTCACAAACCGTTGGGACATTTTCAACTGAACACCAGTTCAAAGGCTGGTTGACAGGCCTCGGCCCCTCAGAGTTAAAGCCCCACTGCTGTAATCTCCCACAGTAGCTTCCTTTGTGTCTGTGTGACCGCCTCGCTCTGTATTCCTCTCTTGCTCAGTTCCACGTTCAGTCCCCGGCGCCTGCAGAGGAGACAATGACACTTCTAGTTTCTAGTTTAAGAAAAGTCTTTTTCACTTTTTACATTTATTTTGTTGCGGTATTAGTCTTAAATTGGGGATAACACAATGTGTATGCGTCATTCCTATGGTCTTAAGACATTTATGAACATGCATGATTCTCTCCCACAAAACTTTGGTTGTTTAAGTTTTTTTTGGACACAATGCCATTTTTAATTAGAGATTACTGTCCTGCTATTTGTGTTCCTGGTTTAAAAAATGGTCTTGAAAAGCCATAAATGTAACTTGTCCAATCCTGCAGGTGAGAGTTTGTGTTGAGAGACAGAAGACAGACAGGCAGGCAGGCCGACCCTATACAGCCTGCAGAATATGAGCTACTAGAGCTAGTGATGTTTGTCAGGGTAATTGGCACTTGCTTGTTGGGGAATGATTAGGTAGAGCTATAAAGCTGGTTCTGAGTTCACACTTGTTTTCCTTTGAAGATTCACAGGGAGAGAGAAGCAAGTAACCAAGTCTGCCAAATGAATGAATGAATGAATAAATAAATGCACAGAGAAAAGGGGGAATAAATAAATAAACAAAAGCACAGAGAAAAGGGAAATTAATGAATAAATTAATAATTAAATTTAAAGCACAAAGAAATAATAATAAATAGACTACTGCATAAATAAATTAAGGAATACATTTAAATGAATGAATTTAATTTGTGGTTTATTTAATTACTGCAGTTTGAATTCATTTGCCTCCAACATACGCTGATGACAGCGCGTCAGTCAAACCCTTGTGGCCTGTATCCGTAGTGCCTGACTCACGATTGTGTGATCAATATTTGAGTGCTTAGATCGATTGCCTTTGCCTTGCTCTCTCACTGTTTACGGCTAAAAAGTGACCGAACAGAGGGCGTTCGTTTGGGTCTGGTGGGGGAAGTAGCAGACAAGAAGAACAAATGGGTGTTCCCACAGGTATAATGAATAACTTGAATGTCAGGTCCCTTTATTGTCAGGTCACGTCCTTGGCCAGGCTCCAGTTTCCAGTTACAGCCTTTGTCACTGAGGTGCAGAGAAGTACCCGTTTGTGTGTGTGTGTGTGTGGGTGAGGGGATTAGTTAAAGATAGTGTCGTCTTTTTTTTATTTTTTATGGCAGACTGTGTTTGCGTATGGCTGTATCACCATACTTCTGGACACGAGAGAGGACTGTTTTGGGGTAGTGCGGTGCAATTCGGTCAGTTCTCACTTTGAAAGGTTGTCATCAGTAAAGTAGTGCAGACATACAGTATATTTAATGTGCTTTTTCTTTGTGTAAGTTAATGGATACTTTATTGATCCACGAAGGGGACGTCAGGGAGGTCAGAGGTCTGGGTCGGCTACAGAGGAGCCCCCCTGAAGCTGGTAGGGAGTCGGTGTCTTGCTGAAGGACACTTGAGCAGGGTAGATGCTTGCCATCATGAAATCTTGAACCCGGGTCCTCCAGTTGAAGGACAGTCTCCCTGCCCCTAAATATTAAAACTATTCTGTTTATTCACATATACAGGGTTATTGGTGTGGAGGAAATGAAGAAGCGGCTTATTCTCAATAAGTCCTTACCTGCCGTAGGAGCTGTTATCTGGAATACTGTTTGCTTGTATGTAAATACCACCAGGAAGGCAGTGTGTGTTAATCCAGTGACTGTATGTTGCTTCAGAGAACACAGAGGACTTGTCTCTGTGACACCAAAGGAAGTAACCGTAGGAAGATTGAAGCCATTGAAGGCCTAATGACCTATTAATCAGCGTAATGACCAATAGGTCCTTAATGACTTATTGATTAAATCATTTATTGATTAACATGGAATGACCTAGTGCGTGATCCAAACGTAAAAATGAAAACAAAATGGCAATTCCACCTCGGAAAACCAAAAACAAGGGATTTGAGAGATTTCTTTGTCATTTTCAAATTGATTGACTGAACTCTTGGTACAAGAGCTATGTGTGTAACAGCAGAGTTTAAAATTATTTAATAGCTGAGGTATAAAAGTTCCAAAGATTATGTATTTTCCATCTACAAGTCAACTCTTCATGAGGATATATGAATATGTCCCAATTCCCAAATCTAGATGGTTAAAAAGCTCAGGATTAATGACATATCATCTAATTACGCCTTAGACGGAATATGGGACCGTGAAGCGGGAGACCGTTTATGATGTCCTTTGCTTGATAAGACACCCTTTGATGAGCCACCCTTTGATGAATAGAATAACAACACACACACACACACACACACACACACACAATACCATTCAAGTAGGTTGGAAACATTGGATCAGTGACTGCTTTGATTATAGTGAACAGGCGTGTGTGTGTGTGTGTGTGTGTGGGGCCAGTGCAGCGGTGTGTAACCCTGGTCCCTTCAGTGACCTCTGACTGTCTTCTAAAACATTCCACAGCTGTGATGTCACCAGCCGTCTGAGAGGCTATTTATTGTCTGGGGTTGAGGTTTATCGAGAGTGGGAAGGAGGGGGGCTGAGAAGTGTGTGTGTTTATGTCTGGGAGAGGGGGGAGTTAATTCAAGTTGTCTTTGTGTGTTCCCAGACCATATCTCATCTGTCCTACATTGTGACGCTTTGATTCAAGTCTGAACTGGTCTTAAACACAGTTCTCCATCCAGTATGGAGGAAGGGCAGTAAATCCCACCTGCATGTAGTTGGAATAGGTGTGTGTGTGTGTGTGTCTGCATAAGTCTAGCTAATTAAGCACAAAGTTTTCTACATTGGGTTGCTGCAAGAAAACCTCTTACCTCTTATTAAATCCACACTTCAGACAGTTTATACCAGGAAACCTTTTGTTAACCTTTATTTACCCAGGGAAGGTTGATGGAGAATGCATTCATGTTTTCAGCAACTCCCTGCTTCACATTTATACAGTTGACCTGGTTTTCTTAAAATGCTTCTAGTCAAAGTAATAATGCGTTTACATATATCAAACAGCCAAGAATGATGCCGACAGTTCATGAAAAGGAATACCTGATTAACTATTTTACAGACATACAGTATATGAGGAAGTCATGCAAATACATTTACCAGTGCACAGGATGTGATGTAAATGTCCTTTTGTGCTATTTAGGATGAGCGCCTACTTAGAAGCTTGGATGTTAAGAAACCAATTAAGAAACCAAATGATACCAACAATCACAGGCTAAAGGGACGGTTGACCCTGCTGGCTTGTAGCACATACACACACACACACACACACACACACAAACTGCTGCCAAAA
>OMLI01088871.1:0-10289 GCA_900302605.1 Rondeletia loricata | reverse complement strand
TCTCTCTCACAGAGTATACCAGCTATCAAAATATATAACTATGTTGCTCAAATGCCTGTAAAATCTATTCCATAAGAGAACTGCCAGTTTAGGGTTAGGGCAGAATAGATGGCATTGAAAAGACACAGGAGAGGAAGGAGAACAAATATGTCAATGATCTAAACACAAAATCAATGGTGCATGACAACAACAAAAATGTTCTTCTGATTTACCAATATTGTTATTGATCAGTCATGACACACACACACACACACTCACACAAACATTGTCAGCTCTGTCCTCAAATGGTTGAATTACTGATTACTTTATTGAAAGTACTGTATTTCACTTTGCAATTAAATAATTTACACCAATTCACTATTGAGGATTACCAGTCTGTATTATTTACATTATACTGATTGTTTCCACAGCTGTCCACAACATGAAATCCAGTAGGTTTGTTTCTAGTTTTGCGTCTTAGTGTCCCTGCCCATTGCACTGAGCTGTCAATCACTCACCTGACCCAAGGAGGTGAAAAAGGAGAAGCGTGATTGGCCATCCAAATACACACATCCTTTATCTGTGTTCCTGGAGAGAAATATTAGCAACTGATCTGATGTCTTCCTCAAGAAACAGTGACTGACTGTACTGTAATGCTGACAGTGACTGCCTGAGACTTCTGAGAAAAGACTGGGTAACTCAGATCTTTATGCGAGTGTGTGGGCGGGTGTGTGTTGTGTATGTGTGTCTGTAGCTGATGATCAGGCATTCCTTTTGCTTTGGCCTCTGAAACCCACCATGGGCGTTCTCTATTGGTATATCAAGAGAGGAAGGAAGGGAGGGTCAAGAATAATGCAGTGTAGCACCGAGGGCAAGAACGCGCACACACACACACACACACACACACACACACACACACACACACACAGGCTGCTATAGAACTTTTGAGTATCAGTACAGTATTGGTACAGAACATTAGACTCAGAAGGACGATGTGTTACCATGGCAGCATTTGCATTAACAGTCCAGTGACAATTGTACTGGGCATTGCCATTTTCATGCAGTCTCAATTTTCTATGACAGTCATCTTTAAAGTCCTCAGAGAATTTACCATGATACACTGTAAAGTGTCCTTACTATCCTTTCTAATGGTTCCACACTTTTTTGTACTTCAGATTTTATTATTATTATTACTATTTATAAAGGGATGTTCCACATTTGCATAAAAGGTTGGTGCATGTTACAACTGCTGGTCTGCATGCCGTCTCAAGACACTGATCTCAAAATGATCCAGTAGACAAACTTCCCTACACAGGGCTTTTTGATGTGTGAATGAATGCAGCTTGTCAGGCTCCAGCCAAAAGAATACTGGTCCCAGTGTTGGTCCCACCGTCGCCAAACATCCACATTGTTGTCAGTTGTCCTGACCGTATTCAGTGACCTTTGGTAACACCCTATATTTTCAGGTAGACATCATTTTTTCAAAAGACATCAGTTTAGATTTTGACCAACAGTTCTTTTAGTGGAGAGACAAAGATACATGGAAAGGGCAGAAAGAAAAATACAACAGTAGGGGAGCAAGAATGGAACAGTCAAGGTTTGTAACATTTCAAACAGCCTTTAAGTACCACTGTTAAGTGCAACATCTCTCTTTAGTAAGGGGAAGATTATACATTCATACTTGATTCAGCCCAGGAGACAGGCATGGTATCTTTAACCATAGAATAGTCAGAAGGATGCTGCATGATCCTACTTGTCTAGATACCCATTCAATTTGTACAGCATCTTTACGTTTCAATGTAAATTAGGTCTGTTGAAATCGCTCAGTAGATCGACCTCAAATCCCCTTTAACATTTTACGTATCTACTTTGGGAACTTTTCACTTTGCAGGCTTCTTACAACAGGACAAATTACTTCAATCTCAATTTCACGCTTTTATTCTCTAGAAATTGATGACTATGAAATTTCCATTTCATAAGACAAGTGATGCAAAGTCTGTAGGCTAAACCTAATCTATCTATCTATCTATCTATCTATCTATCTATCTATCTATCTATCTATCTATCTATCTATCTATCTATCTATCTATCTATCTATCTATCTATCTATCTATCTATCTATCTATCTATCTATCTATCTATCTATCTATCTATCTATCTCTATCAGCTTGTCTGTCTGTCTCATATCGTGGCGAGTTGGACTTAAATCTCAGATGCTGAATAAAATTTAAAAAAAGACAAAAGTTGGGCAAGCACCACTATGTCCTTAACATTATGTAACATGAAGCATCAGCATAATATGTCAAAGCATTTGCAAACGGATATAATACTTCAGTATCGATCCGCCCATTGCCCAACCTGAGGACAGTCGCCCGAGCTGCTGATCTGATGTGTTGTTGACAAACTTCCTCAGACCGAGAGGAAGTTTGAAATCGAAAGTTGCTGTAAGCTTTTCTGCAGAAGATCTTTTGACGGGTGGATTACTTCATTATTGTTGCTACGGTAAGACATTTTGGATAACTGGTGTTCAGAAATAGGATGACCTGCATGTGTTGTGCTAAAGCTACTGGTGGACATCTGACCTCAGCAAGATAGGCTACGATGCTGACACCGATAGCGCATATTGTGACTATGTTGTATAGGCCTGTCGTTACTTCTTGGTGACTGGTTTAACATTATAAGTTTTGTATGTCCTTATGGCCCGCCACCAGTTGACAGGTTGAATGATGTGATGGCTGCCCTCCTATAAGATAAGATAAGATTGCACTTTATTGATAGGCTGTCCTTATTTCTAAGGGTCTATATTGTATCGATATCCCTTACAGCCCAGTCTCACACTGTTAAACTCAGGCCTACAACGCAAAGTCAACACCACGACGACAAATCTGTGAGCTTGGAGTTATAAGTTTATTATATTATTATAAGGTCAGACTTTTTTTTTTATTATCAAAATTGAGTTATCCTCATATTAAAGTTAAGTTAAAGTTAATTTATTTATATAGCCTAGCCCTTTGTCACAAGCATGTCTGAAAGGAGAGAATGAGACAAACTAGATCTAAACTGATCAATAATCAATTGTAGAACAGAATGATGTAAGACAAACACAGGGAAGCAGAACAAAGCACAAGACACACAATAGCAAATTTTAGCAAGACATAGCAAGCCTACCTATTCTACATAGCCTAACCTACCCGGCACCACCCACCTTAGACCCTCAAATTATACAAGGAAAAACTTCCAAGAAAACCTTATTAGGACAAACAAAATGGAAGAAACCTTGGGCGGGGCAAGTCAAAGAGGAATCCCCCACCAGGAAGGCTGAGCGTGCAATAGTCAAGTCAAGTCAAGTCAAGCTTTTTTATTGTCATTCCAGCCATATACAGTGAAGTCTACAGTGGAACAAAATTGCGTTTCTCTTGGCAGTGATGCAATATATACAATCTATATACAAGACATACAAGACAATCTATATACAAGACATACAAGACAATCTATATACAAGACATACAAGACAAGGTCCTGTATGCCCAGGACTAGACATGGTGCAAATAACAAGACAGTGTGTAATAGACATGACAGTGCAACTCCATACAGTAAAATGCAGGACAATGTAAGACAGAACAGTAAACTAACTAACTAACTAACAATAAACTAAATGGAATAAATGATGAAGTACGTAATAAAAAATACTAGTGTGTAAGTATGGTATAGCAGCATGGTATAGGGATAGTCCCTGAGAAGAATAGTCCAGAGGAAATGTAGTATAAAAATGAATAAAGTGGCTGGTGGGGGAGGGGGGGGTGGTGTTCCTTAAGTTATGGTGATACGGGCCGAGGGAGGCAGCAGGGTGTTAAGGAGCCTGACAGCTTGGGGGGAAAAGCTGTTGCAGAGTCTGGCAGATCTGGCCCGTATGCTGCGGTACCTTTTGCCAGACGGCAGTAGGGAAAAGTGTCCATGGGAGGGGTGTGAGGGATCCTCTGCTATGCTGCGGGCCTTGCGTGTGCAGCGTTTGGTGTAAATGTCTTGCATAGAAGGGAGAGGGACCCCAATGATCCTTTCAGCTGTCCTCACTATCCGCTGCCGGGACTAACAGTGGAATGCAGAGCCGGCCCTGACCAATTTAGTGCCCTAGGCAAGATTCTAGCTGGTGCCCCTTGCATCGCAGCCAATTCCACCACCAATCATTGTGTTCATACACTCACACAGGAACTACTGCATAGCTTTATGTCTTTGAGACTTTAACAGAATTACAACAATATTAAAGAAACCAGTGCTAAATTCACTAAACATAAGGAATTATAAATATAAATAATTGATGACGAGAGGACTGAGCGGACAGAGCAAGCTTAAGTTCAGTTTGTTGTCAACAAGGAAGGAAGTGAAATTTGGTCCGCCGCGTAACGCGTCCGGCCAGTCGTTTGAATGCATTAAGCAACGTTCCGCACAAACATAGATCGGTCAGCGCAAACCATTGCGGGATTACTCCCCCTTAATAAATTGAAAAAATGGTATGCCCTGAACAATTATTTCTTTATTTGGCTCACTCCTGTGGCCAAAAATGGCCGCCGCGTCCGTCCAAACTGAGACTCCCCTTGGGGCTAAGCCCCTGATGTCTTTGAATCCTAGAAACGCCCCTGCCCATACCTTTTGTGTTGGAGATTGGAGGGTTTGTCTTTTCTGTGTGTACACTAACCTTCTACTTTCATGTGTGTTTGTTGACAGCAAAAGCGGATTGACATTGCAGACTAATCTGGACACTGAAAACTTGTTTCTCCTCCTTCACAGTGATCTGAAATGGAGGTTTCACAACTGCTCTTGGACACTCTGGAAGACCTACGTAATGATGAACTGACAAAGTTTCGGTGGTTCCTCTCTCAGCAAGTGTTGGACGGATATAAACCCATTCCTAAGGGCCGTCTTGAGAGTCCACACCGGCAGGACACAGTGGATACGATGGTGGAGCACTACTGCAAAGAAAGGGCTGTGACCATGGCTATTGAGATCCTGAGGAAGATGAATCACAACGACGCTGCAGAGAACTTAAAGAAAACATATACAGATGCAGTTCAAGAAGGGACTGGAGGTACAGATGCTGTTAAAAACTGTTTCAACTTCGTTCAACTGCTGTTTCTCTCAGGTTGACCCATGAGTCAAGGCTGTCATGTATTTCTTCTTTCTAATTTTTGCACAAGCTCAATTTACATTGTCTCTGTGTCTCTGTCTTTCATCCTCAGAGGGAACAACAACACCTTCCACCTCCTCATCTGCTTTGCCTCCTCCTGCCAGTCTCACAATCATTGCTCAGAATGGAAGTGTTGTCAACACTCCTACATTCAGCGGTGTCAGTATTGGCGGGTCACTTAATATGAACATCACCAAATAATCCCAAAGCACAACAAAATGTCTTAATTGTCCTTGTAACATATGGGAGGACTGGTAGGGAATACACATAAACATTTTATATCTTTGACTTTGATTGATTTTTAAACATCACTGAGCAATAATGACATTTTGTTAGACATGTCTTTTTTTCATCTGATTTGATGAGCTCTTGTGAAGCCAGCATCTGCCTCTTGACAGTCTCAGGGACTATGAAACATTCCACTTTTCTAACCTAGTTATTTTTTATATGCTCACTGTTCATGTATTTTGGGTTGTTTTAGTGGAACTTAATATCACATGAAACATGATATGACAGTCATTAAAGATTATTCAGTTGAAACAAATCAATGATTCTGTTCCATAACTAAGAAAAGTGTGAATGTGAAGATGAATGTACCTGAATTAAGTTTTTAGTTTTTGTTATTTGGCTCAGATTAACAAACATCCCAGACTAAAGTATAATTTCACTCTTTGGCCCCTCTTGGTGTTAAATATCACTGCCAGTGACCAACAACATTAGTCTTTTCCATTTTATATCAATGTAACTCAGAATAGTTAATTATGTATCCGTTCAAGTGTGTTGATTGATATTAGGTTTTAAGTCTCCTTTTATGAAAAATTCTGGCTAGTGTTAAATTTGAACAGTGGAGTGAAGCTAAATCCTGTTTTGTAGACAACAGTGCAACTGACTGTTATACAATATACATACTTGAAAATTCCACAGAAATGTCTTCACAACTTTGCTCTACAGAAAATTCTATCAAATAAAACGATCTCAGTACAGTAGCACTCATTTCCTGGTATTTCCAGTGTATTGCTTGATTACAAAGTGATAATAAACTAAAAAATAGATCTGTATTGATGAAAAAAAGAAAACATCATATCATCCCTGAACAAGTATTTAATTCAACTATTTCTATAATTCCCATAATGTCAGTTATATCCTTTGCTAAGTTTGACCCTCAAATCTATTTGTCCCTGATTCGAGTTCAATTGCATTATGAGGGTTTATGGTAATATCTTATTATTATTATTTAAATAAGTCAAAATTGCAAATAAATTACTAGTGGCACCAATATTAGACTTATAGTTAGCATGTAAGTTATTTATGTAACAAAATAAAATATTATTATTTCCATCCCTGTTGTCCCCTAGTGGATTAATTAAGTTCCAAAAAAGCTTCTTTTCCATCTACAAGTCAAACTATTCAAGAACATACATGAATATACCCAAATGTGGATTGTCAACACAAGAAAATCCTTATTGTATCTATTTCAAATGAAAGACTTGGTCTGGTGTTGGATGCCAGGCTGATTAAATATAATTGGTACTCTGTCAAGTAGGAACACACCAGGAATAGGCCAGTGACATACTGTAGTTTAAGAAAACAGGATGTAGCATACAGAAACAAAATGAGTTACAGAGCCATTGCTTATGTGATACCATCTTGAAGGTATGTGTTCCCAAACTTCTTCTGTTTGCATTTTTCATTTCAAAAGAAAAATCAGCTGGGAAAGGAAAGCCTGGTACAGTATGTTTGTTGATTACACTGACATGAAATATAGGTCACAGTACATTTCACATTTTAGGCATTTAGGTGAGGTTCTCATCAAGATTGACTTTAAGTAAGAAGACAATAAGTAGAACAGTTAAATTATACAGTAGGCTATAATATGAATGGTGGTGTTCTCAGAATAAATGATGCCTGAAAAGCTAATTCTGTGTGACCTACAGCAAAGGGGATGGGGTTGCATGTATTAAAAACATGTTGCTTATTTTGGGCTTCTTTTGAGATCTTAGGTTGTGTTGTATATTTTAAAACATAAAACACATCTTGTAGCCTAAATACACATAGCACAGCCACATAGGAAACAGTTTGCATCTAGTGGACACTTTAGAATAAACTAAACATCCTAAAAGAACATTTCACATAATACTTACATAAATTCGTAGTAATGGTATCAGACATAGAGACACAGGAAATGCCCTAGAGTTGACTTGACTGCAGTCTCAAGCTATTGGGCTTCAACCGTCTAACCACACGCATACATACATACATACATACATACATACATACATACATACATACATACATACATACATACATACATACATACATACATACATAGACACACACACACACACACACACACATACATACATACACCCACACACACGCACACACATACACACACACGCACACACAGACGCACATACATACACACACACACTGTTCAGGAGTATAAGACAGAAAGTAGAATGAGAGATCATTGGAATTGACTGAGATCCCGGGACTGGCTCATTCTCTTTATTATCTATGTGATAATAAATAGTTAACTTGACATCACTCTTCTGAAGTTTAATTGAATTAGGATATAACTAAGTTTAGTTTAGTTTAGTTTTATTGGGTTGAAACCACACAGTGTACATACAAAACATACACATGGATAAAAACAACCGAGGATAAAACACAATAAAGTCCAAGACTTATTTCCATTGTGGTCCTCACTAAGTATATTGAATATAGATAAAGTAAGTAGATAAAAAACCTAAGTGTGGCGAAGGACCTCGCCAACCCTGGGGTCCGGGCTCGTAAGAGTTTCCTCAGTTGCTTGATTTCTCCGTGACACCTGCAGACATGTCACATGGCAACCTTGGTTCGTCTGACGTGGAGCATGGGTGTATTTGACGTGGAGGCTCATTCGCGTGAACCGGAAACTCACTGTGAACACGGCACCACGTGACAAGATCTAGGACAACTAGTAGAAGGTTGAGTCAGATTGTGCGGAAGTAAATAACTCCATTGGTTGACAGGAAATCAACATATAGGCTGGAGCGTTAATTTAAAGAACATTTATAATTCACATGTGTTGTGCTTTCGTTCTGTTGTTGGATTAAATCAATCCGTAGGTTCCATGGTTGCGGAACTTTGGCGTGAATGTGTGTAAGCGACTGTCGTTGTTGTCTGTACCTTAGTCAGTGTATGGCTCTTGAAACCAGACCAGGAAGCGAGAGCTTGCCAGCTACCAGCTAGCTCCCTATCTGCGTTATGAAAGCACAACAGAATTGGAAAATAGAAAATACATAGATGTTATCATATAGATGGTTCTAATTTGATGATACGAAAGTAATTTAGAGAACCGATACACTGAGTTCAAAGATTAATATTACTGTAACTCGCGAGCTATAGAGAAATATTGCTAGCTAGTGTTAGCTGGCTTGCTAGCCAACATTTGGCAGGATTGTTGGTCGCTAACGTTGGCAGATCCACGCAGTTAGCAAGTTGGGTACTGGTGATGGCTGTGGCACATAGCACAGGTTTGTTTGTGGCTGGATTTTTACTCCTGCTGGCTGGGTGCAATGCAAGGATACACAAACTCACCCTAAAGGTAAGATGACTAACATTAACTAACGTTAAGTGAGCTAGGTAACATAAATTACGCTAGATGACGTTATTTCTGGCTGTGGTGGTTCACCAGGCGCCATTTGTTAGTACAGGCCAAATTATACTTTTGCGTCGAAGTTACGGTGTATGTGTCTATGTGGTGCTATGTGTCTTTTATAGTTCTGCGTTGGTGATTTTGCGGTAGACCACCGAAACGCTAGATGGCAGTGTCGTACTTAGTTAGCACGGAAGTAATAACAACAGAAGTAGTAGTGTTTGTCGCAGTGGCCAAGCGCGGAACTGCAAGTCACGTGATGCCATGGGGCCCAAAAAGACGTTTTCCCATAGAGATACATGAGAAAAGAAACGTCTGTGAAACAAAAACAAAAAATTCTGGGCATCGCACAAGTTCAAAAAGGACTCTTTTAATTACAGATTTTTTGCGTGTGTCGATGATCGTCGATGACCGTCAATCCCACGATTATGAAATAAGCCCTAATGACAATGTTAAAATTGATAAACAGTCATACATGGCATGTCTGACCAAGTTTGTAATAAAGTGGACCATTCTCTTTTTTCTAATTACCTGTTAGCAGGATAACTCCAAAATTTATGAACGGATTTGCATGAAACTTTGTAGAAAATTTGGTCATGGGGCAAGGTAGCCCTGATACAGGACCCTTTGGGAGAGACAACATGTGACCTGCTGCTCCATTAAGAATTCTCCCTATTTACCCAAACATATGTCTGTAATCCTTCACTTGTCTACTTTCACCGCGCTGACACGCGGTACATCTCCTATGCACAAATAAACTTTTTGATGTAGTTAAAGAGAGGTATACCCAAAATCTCCATTGCAATGAAATCGAAGATGGCCGACAGGCGCCTCGACTTCTTTGCCGGTACTTCAGAGTGGAGTCTAATATGCTTCTTAAATCGCTTATTTCGATTGATGAAATGTGGTCATAAAACACGCGAGGCAGTCTACCTTTCGACCACCAGTAGCAGCAGTGAGCGTATTGCTCGGAAGCACAGTACCGGTGAAGAAGTCGAGGCGCCTGTCGGCCATCTTTGATTTCGTTACAATGGAGATTTTGGGTATACCTGTCTTTAACTACATCTAAAAGTGTATTTGTGCATAGGAGATGTAGCACGTGCTAGCGCGGTGAAAGTAGACAAGTGAAAGATTACGGACATCTGTTTGGGTAAGTGAAATTCAACTTAGTTTTTTTGTTATAGACCCCTCTGATTTTTGTAGGGAGACTTCTTAATGGAGCATCACAGGACCTTTTGGGAGCGACAACAACCAATATTACCAAAGGGTCCTGTATCAGGGCTAGGGGCAAGGAACAACTGATTAATTGACTTATGCATTGGTGTTGCTTTACTATGAATAATTTCACTTTCTGTCCTTCCCAGAATGAAACTCGGTTTGTCGTCCACCTCAACACTTTTGGTTTCTACGCCAATGGAACTCTGGATGTCAACCTGCATTCTCTGCGCCTCCCAAAACAGGAATCCAGCAAGTACCCTGTAAGAAGTG
>OMLI01088867.1:0-19051 GCA_900302605.1 Rondeletia loricata | reverse complement strand
AGTAAACATTTATTGCTGCCAGAGAGTGAAGGTGTCCTACGACAGTGTCATGTGACCATGGCGGATTGTGAGTTCAAGAGTCTGATGGCGTGTGGGTAGAAGCTGTCTCTGAGCCTGCAGGTCCTAGCCCTGATGCTCCGATACCGTTTCCCAGACGGTAAGGTGGTGAACAGTCCATGACGGGGGTGAGTAGGGTCTCTGATGATGTTGCAGGCCCTCCTCAGGGCAGCTTCGGTTATGGACTGAGCTGTCTTCACCACCCGCTGGAGGGTCTTGAGGTCCAGAGCAGAGCAGTTTCCATACCAGGCCGTGATGCAGCCTGTCGGGACGCTCTCTATGGTGCAGCGGTAGAAGCTGGTGAGGATCCTGGTGGAAAGGCAGAATTTCTTCAGTTGCCTGAGGAAGTAGAGGCGCTGTTGTGCCTTCTTGACGAGGGCGGTGGAGTGTGCTGACCGTGTCAGATTCTCAGTGATGTGAACCAAGAAACCTGAAGCTGCTGACTCTCCACTGCAGTCCCGTTGATGTAGAGGGGGGGTGTTGTGTTCTCCTTGCTGTTTCAAGAACTGAAATCACGTGTTAGTCTCATGCACTGCATGAGCCTTGTTTGTGATTTTTCCCACTCAAATTAAAAGGTCAGTCACACCCACAACTCGCAAAGTATTCAATCATCAAACTATCTTGACATTACCACTTAAATAAATGAGGTGGAGTGCAACAATGGTTAACTAGTAAGACCTGCAGATTACCAACTGGTTATTGGGTATTGTGGTAAATATATGAGTTTGAGTTTACTGCCAGGACGTTGTGCAGCCAAACTGTAAATGCGTTACTAGTTTATTAGTGAAAATGATAACCAGTTTACTTGTTTTCAGGCCGCCTGAATTCACAGTGAATTGATTGATTGATTGATTGATTGATTGATTGATTGATTGATTGATTGATTGATTGATTGATTGATTGATTATATTTGACATTAAGTTAAAATACATGGAATAGCAGGGTACGGACATGCATCTCAAAGAAACATCAAGGATGTACACAATAAAGTCAAGACTTATTTCCATTGTGGTCCTTGGACTCAGACAGATAGACAATACAACCTTAAGCTGCGAAGTTGAGCCGAGGTACTGAGAAAGGGCAGGTCAGTCACTGATGGATTGGACACCAGGAAGAATGGGACTACAGGGGTCAGCCATGGGTTGGCCAATCGTTAGTCTTGCTGGACAAGACAGACAGCAGCACAACGCAAGCAGAGGAGTCCATCTAGAGAGAGTTGAGCCACTGAAATCAGGAAGGCCCCAACAGTATCCAATACATCCTGATGAAATGTTCCAAAGACTAATCTCAAGCACACACAGTTCGTGGATAGAGTTTTAGCTTGCATTGCTTAGCAACATAATTATTTCAGTGCAGGTAGTAAAGTAAGAAACACTGAAAATGAAAGATAGTTCCCAACCCCAGAAAATACTGGATGCTAGCAGGGTAGCAGACTAAAACCAGAAAGAATTTTACAGCAACCCTCCTTTGGTCTTCCAAAGTTGCAGGCACACAGCGAGGGGCGTTAGACATTGTATGGGCATTATGCACTACTAGTACGTCTGTGAGTGTGTAGACACATTCTTGTGAACACAATTACTCAAGCACAATACATAACAGAAACTTCATACTTATGTTGACATTGCTAATGAATGCATTAATTAGCTTAATTAATGACCTCATTAGCATAACTGGGTATGTTTAATATACATGGTGATTATGGACATTAGGCAGCTCAAATGACTCTTGTTATTCTGTTGGGACCCACATTTTCAAAATATATTTATTTTTTTCAGGATATTTGTCCACAGTACTACTACTACAACCTGCCAGTATCACCCTACCTTACATTGGAAAGCGTTGCTAATATTATGTAGCCAGTAGCTCTGGATACCACTTCCTCCAGGATACTTTTGGGTCCCATTTACATCTTTCTGTGTTCCACATTTGGCTGTCCTGCCAGTATTTGAAAACCATGAATGTAGACTTCCAACAGCTGGGATGACACTCACAAAAGCTCTTACAAAAATGGAAACTTTAAACAAATGTAAGCATAAAGGAACATGTGCAGTAGGTGCAATGTTTCTACAAGGCAAACTTCTTTCATAATAGCTAGTGAACAATGTATGGGGTGATTAGGGGGATGACATCCCCTTTATTAGCTGAAATGATTATTTTGGAAAAGAGTGGAGGCAAACAAATATTTACCAGTGTACCATCCCCCCTACTGAATTTACAACAAATCACCCTCTGAAAATAGTCAATTTATAATAGGGCCACAACAAATAGTAGATTCTGGATTAGAGGAAAGAATGGAACGGGATGGCTTGGAATGGAATGGAAGGATATGGAAGCAAATAACTCAAAATCCTTTATTTGCAAAAACAAATGCTTTAACTTAATATGTGGACTGTTACAGTGTATTTGTGTCAGTTTGCTTACGCTATGAAACTGAATAGAATGCACTGCATGAATGTCATTAATTAATTAAGTTAGTTAGTTAATGTTACTTGTAAAATACAAGTTGAAAAATACGAGTTCCAAAAAGACACCATCATCAAAAAGAACTTATTTTACAACAACGCCTGGGTTTTGCCTCTTACTCTCAAACTTTTCAGTTAATTTAAACAATTCAAAATTAATATCCCAAATGATTATTCAAATGGATTTCTAACTTCCAACAAAGAAAGAACAAAAAACTGCATGCATGCTAAATGTGAATTCTCCCCTGGGATTCATTAGTAGCAATGGAATTCAGTGACCCAGAAACTAAACGTAGCCCAAATCAATTAGCAGACATACGCATGCATACATCTGAGCTCCTAATTACAAAGCCAAACTCCACCTCACATTCCTCTTTGAAGATGAGACAAACTGTGAAAAACCAAAATGTTACAGATAGATATTTTCAAAGGCCTTAAGACTACAATGCTGAGCAAGGTCAACTAGTATGAGTAGCTCAAGGGTATAGATTTGGCTAAAAGGTTTGTAGGACACAAATGTGACCAGCTGTTGTGTTAATAGGATGAGGATTCATCAAAATGATCAGCTGTGACATTTCACCAGTATTACAGAGCAATTTACTGTATATTGTGTGATCAAGTAGGGGTGCATTGTCTTGAACAAGGATAATTCAACTGCGCACATGACTGTTTATGGACACTTTGGCTATAATTGGGTTCTAACTTGTGACCTTCCAGTTATGGGACAACATCTCTAACCACTAGGCCACCCTAAAAGAACAGAGGAGTATTCAATCCAACAAGATAGGATCGCTACTATTGTTTAGACTACAGACTTTTTTGTGTGTGTGTGTGTGTGCAACTTTTGTGTCATTGTAATCTCCACCAGGTGATTTGAAGCAGTTAGGACACCACTTGTTAGTACACATTAGGGCTGTCACGATATCAAATTTTCACAATACGATTATCATGGCAAAAAATATCACGATAACGATATTATCGCGATATCTATAGCAATCATTAAAAAAATTATGCGATCACTTAAAATGCATCTTTAACTTGATTTTGCTCCAATATTTGTTTGTTTTCTCTTTAAAAACTGAAAGCAACTGATTACAATGAATTTTTCATGGCAGTCAACAAATAAGATTAATCAGATTATCAACTGGTATTTTCAGTTTTTAAATATCACGATTATCGCAAAACCGGTATATCGCGACACCCCTAGTACACATTATTAAATGCATTATCCAAACAGTAGAAATGAGCAAAAAGTAAGTAGGGGGAAACAACAGTATCAAACAAAATGCCCAGCAGTGACCTTACACAAACTGTATCTTTAAAGATGGATTGTAATCTGATAGAGCAAAAATGCATAAAATCCAGGTGTAATTGAACCCAAAATGCATTGAGAAACCAATAATTGAATGTAGGTTAGTCAGTGAGACAAGAGACATTTAACTCCTCTACCTGTGCGCTGTCAAACTTCATCACAGTGTACTTGAAAAAGTAAAAATTTTAACAAATCATGTCTGTTGTTTATTGAACTCCCACAATCCTCTGCTTCTATTCAGAAAGAACTATTCTGTCTACTCTGTCTTTGACCAATCACGTTCCAACATGTGAGGGTCACAATGCACACCCCTGTCTGACACGGTTTATGGTTGATATTTTCACTTTTACAATGTGTTTTGAAATATTTTTGAGCTAACTAGCTGCACTGTGACACTGTACACTTCCCCTTTAAGAAAGTGACAGCAACAAGCGGTGGAGGAGCTGGGCAGGACTCGAGCAGACGGTAGTGGAGGAATTTAAAAACTTTTCCAACAAAGTGCAGCGGTCCTGCTTTGCAGTTGCGTTTTGTTTATCTGTCCCCAAATATCGAAACAACACTTAACGTTAGCTCATACGGGATGTGTCGGTTATGAAGCGGATGCTGCTGGAAAAAGGACATTTGCGAGAGGGAAAAGTTATGGAGTGATGCCCGAGAGACTGCATCCCTCCCTCCGAAGTTCAGCTAAGGTGGCTAACGTTAGCTAGCTCAGGTTTCGGTTAGCTAACCCATGTGAAAGTTGGGATAAACAAGTAACGTCGGTTGTACTTAAGTGGACAGTGAGCGATAAACTCACAGTCTTGTTGCACATAAAATACATCCCTAGCCTGCTTTCTTAGCCAGGTCAGGTTACACTCTCTAACTACTCTTACTTAGCCGAGTAACGACGTTACAGCTAGCAGACCACTAGCCTCAGTTAACTAAAGTTAGAGTTAGTTGGCTCTCAGTAATCTCAGTGAAGAATGGTATGACACAGACCGGCCTCGTTTGACCACTGCCATCTCAAATCCACCATGAAAAGGTTGGATTACGTTTGACACGCTACATGGTCCAAGTGCATTTCTAATGTCGACACCTGTTGGATGCTGCAGGTGAAGAGATGAGAAAGTAACTGGAAGAAGAAGGAAGCGGTAACGTTGCTGATCACAGCAAGTAATCTTGGATCCCTATGAAGTTACTTAAGCCATTAATATCCCCTTGGGGCTCTAAGAGTTGGTAGGTTTTCATTGCTTGGACAGAAAACAAACTAAGTTGATCATCTTGGTAATGAGCACTGCTGATTCTGGCCAACTTTGACAAGCTGTGTGACACTTGGGCACATACGATTGCATTGGACCACCAAGGAGCTCTCCTACCATTTCCTGCCTTCTCTGTTTTGGTCACATCCCTGCCTATTAATCAACTCTCTCTGGAGCCCCTCTCCAACGCATCATTATCACCATCATTCTTCCCACATATAGAGGCCCTGCATCTTGGATGAAGCGGAGGGCTCTATAATGAAGGTGACGGTGACGTTTGGGCGGACAGGTGTGGTGGTGCCCTGTAAAGAGGGATGGACTGTGAGGGACCTCATCCAACAAGCCACACAGAGATACAGAAAACTACTGGAACAGGTACTATTCACACATTAGACATGTACCTGCTGTTCTTATCAGGGCAGGAAAATAACTTTTTTGCCCACTGGTCACAGTGGCTGGTACATCCTAAGATGCACCAGCCACGTACATGACTTTACAAGACAACTACATTTTTATTATGGAATAGATTTTCGACATGATGGCTGGTTTTGTCCAAGTGATGGCTTCTTATGTGTCAAACTGAGTTTCCTAACCTGGTTCTTTTCCATTTTGGTAATATGTGCAGAAGCAGAATAACATCCCAATTACACTTCTTAAAATGTGCCTGTGTTTTCTGTATTCTGGTAAGTGGTCACTATGGATCAGTCTCTTGCCTCCCTTTCATGCATTATTGGGCATGTTTTCCAAATCTTATCATAGAGAACCAAATTATTTCACCCGAAAGTGCTCAAACATATGAACGGAAGTGTGACCAAACAGAATGTTCTCTCTCGACACGGTTTGAGCCTCTTTGACCAAGCTGTTATCATACAGCCCATATCGAATCATCACATGATACCTTTTTTTTGCCAGCACCAGTTGGCTACATTATTCATTCTCAAAAGTAGTTTTATAATAATGTCTGAGATTTTCATGAAGTCATAAAAGACTTAGAAAAGAGGCTATATCACTTTTTATGAAACAGCGGTTTCATCATAATATTTGAGATTTTTCCTGAAGTCATAAAATAATTAGAAAAGGCTCTATCATTTTTATATCATGAAAGCGCCATATGATTTTCACATCCCAAAGTCTTGGGAAATTAGACAAAGCCATGGAGGTCCAGCTCTCCATAATTGCTGTATGAAAAATTAAAAGCGTTTCTGATATGAGTTATGATCGGCCAGACAGGAGCAGGCGCGAGTCGTTTCCATTTTAGTCTTCGGTGTAAAATGCAAATGACTCCCTCTTGTGATTCCTTTATGACTACCGCTGATTCCTTGTGCTGCTCTGGGGGCAGGGACCCTGTGACCCCCATCAGACAAGCAAATCTTCTCAGTGACTCACTTCATATTGGCTCCATTATTCAAAGAGCACACCAGTCATATAGATAGATAGGCGAAGTTTGGATCGAGAGAGGGGTCTTGAAGCTGTGGGCGCGTGTGGATGTGTGAGTGTTTGTGTTTATGTGAGACAGACATGGAGACACCACTCAGCGATGCACTCATTTTTTCCATCCTCTCTCTCTTTCTTGCTCTCTCCCCCACCCCCTCTGCTTCTTTCTTATTCTGCCTCTATCTGTCTCTGTTTCATCTCTCTCTCCCACAACTCTCCACACTCAGCCCCCATTTTGCCCTCCTTCACCTTATTTATCATTCCTTTCTTCTTCCTCATACACCTCCTCTTCACCCTCCACTTAGCCTCCTCTGCTTCGTCTTTCTTCTCTCCCTTCCCTTTCATTTGACCTCTTCCTCCTCCTCTTCTACGTCTTCCTCTTTCAACACCTCTTTCACCACCTCCTCTACCTCTTCTTCTTCGTGACATTCCTCTGTCCCTCTCTCTGTGTAATATTTGTTATAGTATAGACTGGGTCCATTGTAAACCTGGGCTCTATTTGAAAATGCATTTTTAATACATTTATAATAGTCAGTAAACAAACAGGATGAGCAACTGGTTTTAAGCAAGACCTGTATTGTTTTGTGTCCAATTTTGAGGTCATTTAAGTGTTCAAGAAGTTAAATAAGCATACCTCAGCTGGTAAAAAATTGAGACACCATGTTGCAGTTTACTTGATCTCAGGTCTAACACAAGAACATGCAACACAAAACAACAACATTTGAGGTGTTATTAATGTTCACTGAGAGACAGAGTGAAGGCCTTTTCAGAGAGGAAGCGGCAACGGCACCCCTGCGCCCTGAAACCCATTATGTCATATGCTGCTCTGCGTGCCTGCGCCCAAAGTTCAACCTAGTTGGCTGTTTCTGATTTTCCAGAATTGTATGACACCAGTCTCCTTTCATATAGAGACCTTGGCAGGAAAACACTATGTTGGAAACAGTTTTACAACCAAGTGGGAATACCAGGTGTGTTTTAACAATGCATAGCGATCTGTAGCCCCGCTCGGGTCTAGTAACTTTCTGCAGAGATTCAAGCTATGAATCCAGATGGGCAAGGTTTCCCGACCAAAGTTTGCAAATCGAAATGACAAGCTGCGGCTAGACAATTTGAAAACCGCGATCCTCCACGACTTCCCAGATCATCAAGTAAAATCTGTGCTCAACCAAGCGCCCACCATGTCCTATCTGAAAAGGCCTTGAGTGCTCCAGGTGTGTTTTCCTGCGGCTGCGATGTGCGTAATGGAGCAGCTCTGTTCTCTATTGATTAGGTCTCTTGAGTGTTTAAATTAAATACTTTGTTTTCTCTCTGTGTGGATGAAATGCCTTGTTAAGCACAAACACTGCTCTTGGTGTGTGTTTTGTCCTGCTCTCCCTCTCCCTTCTCTTCTTTTTCCTCCTCTCTTCTTTCTTCTTCTCTTCCTACTCTCTCCCACTCCTTCCTCACCTCTTCACAGTCCCTCTTCATCTCTTCTCCTCCTATTGCCTCTCATCATCCTTTGCATTTCTTCTTCTTTTTCTTCTCCTTCTACCATCAAGCATCTTTGAGCATGTGGAAAAGCGCTATATCAATTTAATGTATTATTATTATTATTATTATTATTATCATCCTTCCTACTTTTCAATATAGCTTTGTCCTCCTATTCTCCTTTCTCTTTCTCTTCCCCTTCCTGTTCGTATTCATCTTAGTCATCCTCCTTCTCTTCTTAGTTTTCCTCCTTCTCATCCTCCTCCTTCTCCTCCTTTTCCACCTCCCCTTGCTCTACCTCCTCCTCTCCTTCCTTCTCTCTGGGATAGAGAATACATAGTTAGTCTCCCAATTACTACATCTCATCCCCCAACTCTCTTTGTATTTGTTTCTCTATATATTACTCTCTCACTCTCTTCCCATCGCTCAGTTATTTTCCCTGCAATGCTAATCTGTTGTAGCCTTGTAATTATGGCTGTTAATGTGTTTCAGGATTAGAGAGCCAGGATGTGTGTGTGTGTGTGGTAAGGCACTACAATCCCTAATCCCTCCCAGTGCCAGGCAAATAATGCTTTTAAAACATCATACAGACATCTCTCTCGCTCTCTCTCTCTCTCTCTCTCACTCTCACATCTACTTGATCCTACTTACAAAGCGTGGTGGTCGTATTAAACATATTTTTTTATATCTTGTGTGGTTCAGCGCACATCCACTGTAGCTAACTGATACTGGCAGTCCCATTTATCAGCTGCTTTGTTTGAAGTTCCCACAGCTGTGCTTAAGAGAAGCTAACACTTAGAATAGGCGTTAAAGCTGCATTTTTGTGATCTTGAAAAGAGTTGGGGTTCTTGAGGTTTACTCTTGAATTAGCGGTGCACTGAAAAGTTCCTTTTAGGTTTCACATTGATGGCAGCCTAATTATCAGACTTAATATACCACTTTGTGTTACCCAGTATGGAACCAAGATGGATAGGAGAGAGAAAAAGAGTTGGAAAGTGAAAGGAAATGAGAGAGAGAGAGTGCAGTTGTGTTTATATGTAGGATACACTGGGCTTGGGTTATAATGCTGCATTGAAAAGTCCCTTATAAGTATTCTGTAGCCTTTCAGCTTGCGTGAAACTGTCAGCTTTCAGTCATATGCGATAACTCCGATTTATCTCCCACTTTGCTAAATATACTACCTTGAATTAGGCTGACCTGTTTAAGAACTGCAAAACACAACTCACTGACAGTGGTGCAAAGCTGTAGAAGAAAGAGGGAACTGGAGAAGTCAAAGCCATAAATAAAGGCTAAAAGACAGACAGAGACAGAAATAATATATCCAAAATATATAAGATGCATTGGGCTGAAGTTTGTGATTGAAGGAGCTATACTGGTGAACTGAAAAGCTTCTCCTTAGGTATTCAGTAGCCTGTCGCTCGGCTAATGTGATAACATTAGGCAAATTATCATCCACCTCATTCAATACATCAAAGAACAAACTGCTTCACTCAATGCACCATGATGTGTTATTATCTGTTATGGAATGGAGAGAAGCAAAAAAACTGCTTGCTGATAGTTATGATGCAGTGCTTTCACTCTTGATGGATGAGGCAAAGCAGAAATGGTGGTAGGGGAAGAAAGGAGGAAATTATATGAAAGAAAAATAAGTACGATTCTTTTAGAGGAGGCAGGGAGGGAATTAATAAAGTTTAAAAATAAATCAGAAAAAAAGCTGATGAATGTACAAAGGGAGATAGTTGAGATCGCAGGGAAAGAAAGAGTGGCCAGAATATGGAGGATGGAGGAGTATTTTTCTTAAGGGGAGTTGTCAGGAAGTTACCAACTTGTTGACAGACTTCTTAATTACCTTAGGACAAACAAACAAGTGTGTGTGTGTGGTTGTGTGTGTGGTTGTGTGTGTTTATGTGATTTCAAGTCCAGTCTCTGCTGAGAAGTATGTCTTGTGGAGTATCAAACCTGACATTCGTAGCAGCATATCTTTTTCCAAGTGAAATATGGTTTGTTTCAAATATATGCATGTTTTTTTGTATACATGTGTGTACTATTAGATTGTATGTGTATTAAACAGGGTGTCTGTGCTGCAAGTGTCTTGTGGGGTCCAGATATCCCCACAAGTATAGAGTGAAAGTGGTCGCTTTTGTGGACTGTGGGTGTTTGTGTGTATGCATATGTATGATTAGGCTTACGTATGTATAGGTAGGTGGTTCATGCCTACGTGTGTGTGCTGTGGTTTCATTAGCCCGGTGCCAGATGCTGGGGAGGAACACTGAGGAGGCCTGGCCAAACAAGCTGATATCATCGTAAAACATCCTCGCCCTACGCCAGAGCTCAGACAATTAGTCCTGAGAGGGAGGGAGGGGCAGGGAGGCTGCCACCTTCTCTGCAGACAAACCACAGGAATGTGTATTGGTTGAGCCTGATACCTATTCTGTTCTATTCTATTCTATTCTGTTCTATTCTATTCACCAAGTTAGAGATGGGTATAATGGCACACGTGCTGTTGTTGTCAACTTTAACAGCAATAAAGTAAACAAGCCATCTAGAGTTTACTGCCATCTGTGTCTTTTTCACAATAAGACTGGGCTCACTTCACCTTTAGTCAATCAGCAGTGGATTTACACTGTGGATATTCTTAAAATTCAAATATTGAAAAACATTTGGCCTGAGAACTTTGTCCTAGCCAAACCATGAATACATGCCCTGGTTTAAATGTAGGATGTTTTTTGATCACCTTGGCTGGTGAATTTTTCATTTTCACAATTTGACCTGCCATATTGATTGTCAAAACAAAATGTAGCCTACAAAGGATGGCTGTTTACCTAACAAAGTGTTAAACAGTGAATACATCTATTTTTATAATTCCCCACAAGTAGTTAAAATGCTATTAAAATAAAAAATCTAACATTTAAACGTCCAAGATAAATGACCAAAACAATCACCGTGTGGCGTGTGCACAGCTGCTAGAATGTAAACACCATGCCATTTCCACCAGCAATTTTCTGCCTTTGCGTTTCTCAAAAGACAGCTTTGTTACTACTAGGTCAAAAGCTGGGTCAAAAACAAAGCGCTCTATGTAAAGACAGCTTTGGACGACTCCACCATTAATACTACATAATATTGTCACACTTGACCTGTTATGATATTTTAGATTTTAGATTGAAATTGCAGTATTGTCAGACATTCCCAGACCCCTGTGGCAGCTGGACCCACCACCCCCTTCTTGGCCCTTTAGTGGAAACCAGGCAACTGACTGTCTTGTACGTGGTTTGTAGTTTAATATTTTTGGCCCAGTACCCAAATTTGGGTTAGGGTTTCCTGGTGGAACTGATGTGAGCTTGTACAGGATTTTCTGTCTCTTTGACAAAGACTGTGGCTTTGGGCTGGTAATGACTAGTACTGCTATTCTCATCATAAAACGCTTTTCCTAAATACAGTTTCCCTACGGTAAATACTGTTTCGGGAAGAAACTGAATGGAATTCTTCAGCTCTCTCAGCCTATAACAAACCTCTTGGCCCAAATACGCCCTACTGTAAGCAACATTTTAAATGGAAACTGACAAAGCTTCCAGCCTACACTAACGTAGAGTACATGGTGTTTTTTAATGGGAACTGACTGAAATTCTTCAGCTCACTGTGTCCCTCGGCTTAGAAAGGCTTTCTGTTTAGAGAGAGACAACGAGAGAGAGGGATGGAGAGAAAACAGACAGTCCATTCCAGTATAAACACGTACTTGTTGGTGATGACTTTGAACAGTCTAGAAAGTTCAAAGTTTTATAATACCAGTAGGATTCTGAGGCAGAGGTTTTACTGTAGCCTGCTAATCACGCAGAGATAGCCTATTTCATGATTTTCTAGGTCATGTCCTGAGGGCTGAATACCTAAAATTGCCCAGGATTATCTGTAATAGTATCATGCAAAACACTATATTCAAGTGCTAATCCCCCTGATTTTCAGATTAGATCAGTGTGTTTACAACTCTTATCTTTAGGCTTATCTGCCTGTCCCTTTGGGTTTTAAAACTGGCAGAATTGGAGGTACAAGGTTTCTGCAGTTCACCGACAATACACAACACTTAATCCATGCAATCCTCACGAATTTCAGATTAGATCAGTGTACTCACAACTCTTATCTCTCTACCGCTCTATCTCTGTTTCCTTAGCTGTATGGCTTCCCTACTGTAATAAGAGATCAAAAGGGGTTGTTGACCTCAAAATAACAGCAGGTCACCAAAGGAATGCGTGTCGGTGTTCTGCAAAAACATTTTATCTCCACATTCACTGCATTTCTTCTGCTGCAATTAAGGAATGTAACATGATTATAATTGCACTGCCATGTGGCTCACATCTCCAGCAGTCAATTTGAAATGTAGAGACAGGTTGCAGTGTCTCCTATGATATCAAATATGTCATGTGCACTTACAGGAAGATACAGATAGGTAGCAAATAAATAGATAGCTGTTTAAGACATTACAGATTCTAATGGTAATTCAATGACATCTAAGAAAAACTAACAAAAACAATTGGCCATTTGGGTTTGACTATACTAGTCAATAAAGATATAATGTAGCCCAGATAAAGCATTAGACTCTGCAGAGAGAATAGGCTTTGCAGATATAAAGTTGCTTTTATTACCTGTGAAGTCACTTAATGGGAAATTAGCCTGAGTTTAAATGGTTAGTGAGTTGGCTGAAAGCAAGCCCAAGGAAATGTTCTATTTGATGCTACTCTGTACTCTTTTTGACCTGTTTTGATTGATAGCAGGGTTTACCCTGGCTTTTGTGGAGGCGTAGTCAATAAAGTTGCTTGTAGAGTGGGTTACAGTATGTGTGGGGATGAGGGGGTGAAGATGTTCCATTAAGCCTTTATAGGCAAAAGTAAAACTACTGGAACCCATTCAGAAGGCCAAATGGTAGGAATAGACACTATTGGGAGTCAATGAAAAGTTATGTGCAAAGATGAAGGAACAAAAGATACAAAATATTTTACATGAGACTTTGGGGTTGACATTTTCCTTCGTAATCATAAAAAACATTTATGTGGATTGCCTAAGAGTTTAATATGGCCCGAAAACCTTGATTGATAGTGCTCATGGAAGATAAACAGTGTGCAAGAGTGGAAATAAAACAAATGTTCAAAACTCTCTCTCTCATACATCTGCCCTGGGTGTGAGCCAAGTCAATGTTACAATGGAGTCAAACAATGAATTCCATCAGGAAAGGGAGGGATAGAGAGGGAGAGCCAGAGGGAGAGAGAATATAGTATAAACAGCCCTGGTGTCTATGAGTCAGACACAGTCTTGTGTAACAGTGATGGTTGAATGAAAGGTAATTTAAATTAATCGTTCTATAACATAATGGAGAAAATGGGCGAGAGTGTTTTTTTGCGGACACAGGCTATATTTAACTTGGGATAAATTGTTTTTCTTAAGTAAGCAACGACAACCATGTTCGTAAATTGCTTACATATATCAACCGGCGCCAGATGGCAGTGAAGAATGAGTAAACTCAAGATCAGTTATGTTTTAAAAATGTTCTAGGCTTAATCATCAACAAGTGGACCACATTTTAGTCCAATATTAATGAGCTTGGGTAAAAAGCAGTGTTTCAGCTAATATTGAATAGGTGGGACACATAGGTAAAATAATTTAGACTTAATTAGTATTGGTGCAAAAGGAATTTTTTGTCATTTGGTCTAAATGCTGCTTTTTGTGGCATTTCCAACCCGTCAAGAAAAGCCTGGAGAAATCACTAAGATGGATAGTAAAATAACATACGATACATAACAGTAGCGTAGTATAGTAGCACTTACTTTCCTATACATCTGAATTCAACTGTATAACTTACTTCAGTTAAGGAATTGCTTATTTCAAAACTTGTTTCTGTCCTTGCCCTAATGAATGGAGTTGACTAGTATTTATAGTGGTCCTACAGGACACTGAGTAGAAAGTAGAACAAAAAAAAAGGTGAAAAAATGCATTATCTATTTTAAGATATGTATTTAAATGTATCAAAAAGCTTAAAATGAGAATGAGAGCTCAAATGTTCCTATGAAAATCAATTGAAACTAATTTACACTGTCATAGAATAAAATATGCTTGCATTCAACAATGGAAGTTAATGAAAAGAGTATTTGTTCCAGAACCGATATCGAATTTGGTATCGGAACCGGTATTGGCATCAAGATTTCCAGTGATACAGAACAACAACTTTTTTCTCTCTTACCCTCTTCCTTATGAGAGTTTTTTGAAAAGCATTGACAAGCACCTGACCCTGAAACAAAGATTTACTGGAGAACCTGTAATGTTTTGAGTCGTACCTTTCCCTAGGCTGTATGTTTGTGCGTGTGTGTGTGTGCGTGTGTGTGCAAGTGTATGTGTGTGTGTTGTCTCAATATGTTGTTCAACAACCTGCTCTGTGTAGTCAGCTGTCCAGTGCAGGGGCGATGTCATTAATCACAGAACCAATACAGCAGAGAGAGAGGGAGAGTGTGGGGCAGGCTGGAGTTGTAATCTGTACAAGTCACCTAGGGGAAGAGGGGGAGAGAGGCAAGGAAGAGGGCAGAGATGGAAGGAATGGGGAGGGGAAGTTGAACAGGGAGAGGTATATAGCCTACTGTAAATGAGGAGGAGAAAGAGGGAGTTTGTGACCAGGAGAGGAGGCCTCTGTGGGTGCTATAAGGTTTGGCTTCCCCCTATTTAAGCTGATAAACAGAGCTGGGGGAAAAAAGTGAATGGGCTAAGTCAAGTTGGTGAATAGAGTTAAAGCTGGGGTACGTAACTTTCTTTTTATATTATTTGGCGAAAATTTCATTACACCCTCTCAGCTATCAGTAATTCAAGTGGTCTGAGAGAAGATCAGGCCTCTGTGATCGCCCCTGCCTCTGTTTTCACGCTCTCCAAAATCTCACCGCTCCCGATAGGCCTCAACCAATCAGGTGAGCTCTCTGCAAGGAGGCGTCCCTACTACTCACGCATGCACATAGCGCAGTCTAGTCCTGACCGCCCTGACCACTCTGCAAACTGCAGAGAGAAAACAAATATATCCACAGAAGAGATTACGTGAAACAGCCATAATCCAAACTGAATACTGGGACTGGAATAAACTTGTGTAAGGAAGCAAGTTATTTTCCCCACAGCACAAGACGTGTTCATCAGGAAGGAGCCACATCCAGGTCAGTCAGTCAACTGGTGTTAGGTAGCTATGGCTGTGTATATTTCAGTAACAACTAGACTGAGATAGCAGAGCTGTGTTTTGCATTTGGAATTTATCAAGTTTGCCCGAGACGCCACTCTCTCTCTCCAGTGCAGAGTGAACCTCACTTGACCAAGTTGTATCACAATGTGTGTTTGTGACTGCAATGGATAATCTATGCTGATAAAAATTATTTTTGCTGGCGAATGTTTTAGTTACAACTAGATTGAGCTAGCAGAGCTGTGTTTTGTGTAAAAGATTTTGAATTTATGAAGTCTGCCCCTCTCAACTGACAGACATGCACATGCACGCGCCTGAGCCTCGTTTGGAGGGAGGAGTTACGGAAGGGAGGGAGGGAGCAGAGAGGGAGTTGTGTATGTTGAAATTCTAGCTCACTCTTGCTCTTTTCTCCAAAGTTGCCTACCCCAGCTTTAAGGGCTTGCACAAAACCAACTTCGTCATTACTGACTGAGTTGTCGGCTACATCAAAGTAGCTTCCCAAGACTCTGCTTTGGACCGGTTCAGTATGAGCATGACAAATTTAAATATATCCAATTCAAATACAATCTCTGCTGGCACCAATTTCTTTCCATAAATCTGTACTCTCATGAATTTTGAGCGGGTTTACACCGCCCAGAATGCCTCACAACAGCCTTTTACCATTACAATAACCATCAGCACATTGCATCAGCACGTTGCAGAAAACGTATCTACAAAATGTCAACTTCAGAAAAGTGACATGTGGTTTAGGTCTGTCCACATATTAGGATGTTGATTTGTCTTGATGACTTCCTCTCTTTCAGGAAGGGGACTTCCTGGTTCGGACCCACCATGTTGAATACTGTGACGGGGGGATCCTGGACCCTGATGATATTCTGAGCGACCTGGTAGAGGACAAGGACAAGGTAAGAACACCTCAATGGATAGCACCCATCTGGGTGGGTCTGCTCCTGTGTTTGATCTGAGATTGTAACAAAAGAGATTGGTGACTTAGTTTGACTGCCTGTTACACTGGCATTACACAAAGCGGTGGCATCTTAGCTTCTGCAAACTTTTCCTCCTGTTTCTCTGCTGCCTGGATGGTTATAACTAGCCTAACGTTAGTTGAAACTTAATGTTATTATCCTGTGGCGCGAGCAGGTTTAAAAAATAAATCTGCTGTTGTCTTTTTGTTGATTATTTCACCTGATTCTATACACAAAATAGCATTGAAACAGGGTTGAGCAATATATTTCTAAGAACATTTTATATTAGCCTAATTATTTAGGCTGGTAAAAATTCTTCTTGGCAGGTATCAGCCCTTAGCAGGTGAGCCAAAAACTTAATTTCATTCCTCTGTGTTTGATGGACACATCTATGAAATGAAGATTTCCATGAAATAGTTTGTGTGTAGTGGTGCCTCTGATTCATATATGGCTCAAGATTAAATGTACTTGAAAATGAAACCAACCTCTATGCGTGTCAAAGAGTTTACACTTTGTCAACCATCAAATTGAGTGGCCCAGTACCTGAGTGACTGACAGTGAGCTAGGCAGACAGATATCCATTCATCTCACCAGCTAGCAAGCCAGCCAGCCCACAAGGAAGAAAAACAGCTAACAAGACAGCTCACCCTCCCTACAGACAGCTACATAGCATTTAAGTTCATGTTTTTAAGTCAGTAACACCAGTCCACCATCATCCTAATTGAATCCCTGAGATTGCAGATCCCTCTCATATAATGCAATGCTTTTGATTTATTCCTATTAATTAGTCTCATATTACTGTGGGCAGACTGCCTATGTGCACAAGGGTATGTCTGTGTGAGTGTGTTTAAGTCCGAGGGGGTGTCTGTGCATTGTATTGTGTGTGTGTTCGCGCGCTAGAAGATTGAGCTGCAGTGGCCTATAAGCCACTCCCTTGGATAGAATATTGCCTCACAAGCAGAATTCAAAAGGGAAAGGTTTTAACTTGCCTTAAGCGTTAGGCTATGTCATTAGCAATTCACTTTTGGGGGCTTTGCAAACTTAATCCATATATTCTCTATTTTTTGTCTTTTTCCCCCTTGAGGAAAGTGTCATTTTTCATTTTCCCCTTTGGAAAGTGGCATTTCTTTCATACTGTTCATGGACTCTCTGACATTATTAGAGTGTGATAAATGGCCTAGATTAAGGCTTTTTGAACCATGGCTCAGGACCCTAAATGAATCTTGAGCCTACTTCTGGTGGGTCTGCACATAAAAACAGTATCAACATGTTTTAATGAGCCAGTGTCCTATGGTGAACAAAATGTCTCATTTGGGACACAGCTTGTTGAAGAACCCACAGGCTAGATCATGTTACTCTGAAATGTATATTACCCTGTTCTCGGTTCATATGCCTTTAAGGATGGATAAATACTGCAAGATTTGTGGGAGATTCTCTGAACTAATTAAGCACAAAGTTGCGTTAGTAGGCAATTTCTGTGCTTTAAGAAAACCTCCGTGAAGAACTGTAGTGATCCCTCCAATCACCTAGATTTAGGTGGGAAAACATCATTTGGTCTCAATTTTAACTCGTATTTTTCAACCCTAAGTCAAATATGGCAGTGGCACAGCTGAGTTCACAGGGCTAACCAGGACTCAGGCCTACTCTGTTCATGTGATCATTATTTCAGCAAATCAACATTTCTGTGGTTCATTTCGGATCTTGTGGCCAAGAGATCATTTGTTACTGACAACAAAAAGAACAATGTTTTTAATCTTGTGTTAGAAACATTTTGAGATGTCCTTGGCCTTGACAAGGTCCCCATAGCCCTGCAGTGGAAAAGTAGCTAATGAGTACCATATTTAGGGTGAAGCAATAATATTCCCACAAATTTTTTTTGAGATAGGAGGTAGGCTAGATTGTTCTCTTTGTCAGATGAGCTACTCTGACTAGATTTCTTATGTTTCTGAGTCAACTGAACAGTTTATGAGTGGACACATTTCAAGGTGAAACATGGAGAGATATTCTGAGGGACGAGTCTGGGTCAGTTCAACTTCAACTACATTAGATCTCTTGTTCAAGGTAGCCTGTGTGTGTTGGATTTGGTGATGTAAAACTCTATCCAGTCTCTTTCAGACAGAAAGAGACTGGATAGAGTTTTACATCTGTCTGTCTGTCTGTCTGTCTGTCTGTCTTCTTTCTTTAACCAAGCATGAACAAATTCTTATTTGTAATTATGGCCAATGAAAAGCCCTTATGAGTGGGGGGTGGGCTGGAGGGGTTACAACATGATATACTAAGCCACACTCGCACCGTAAGGGCAGAATCCATAGGCCTTATCAATAGGAGCAATAACAGAGTCAGGAGACCAGCGTCTGACCTAGGGGATTACTATTATGAGAGCCTGTTGCCATGGTTTTGTAGTGTTTCAGAGAGCAGCATACTGGTCATGCTGTTGACTAGTTTTCACCCACCCTAAGGCACTTTGAACCTGTTTGTAGAGCCGTTGTATGTGGAGGTGTTAAAGTCAGGAGTTCCCCTGATCAGTCCTAGGAGCATGGATGATGCAATGCATCTGTTTTACAAGCAGAAACTCTGTGAGAGTAAAACACCCTGGCCACGACTCCACTAAAGCGTTAGCGGTTGGAAAATAAGGTTGTACACAACATTCAGTTGTATAGGCCAGGACCAAATGTACCTTGATCTGAAGGGTTGTGGTGGGAGTTGGGGATGAGGGCACGATTGTCACGATTCCAGACGCCCCTGCTCCCAGGAGGGACTGGTGTGTGCTGTTGCTATGGAGATGCCGTGTTCCAAACATGTCAGCTAGTTAGCTACTGGTGCCAGCCATAGCCACTGTTTGTTCAGGTTGTTGGTTCAAGGCCTTTAGTTGTGTGTGTGTGTGTGTGTGTGTGTGTGTGTGTGTGTGTGTGTGTGTGTGTGTG
>OMLI01088864.1:0-11655 GCA_900302605.1 Rondeletia loricata | reverse complement strand
ATTAAAGTATGTGACAGCTAAACATTTTTACAGATATTTTGCAAGGCTTTTAATAACCTTTTGTAAAAGGTTTGTTTACATTGGTAATGTCTGTAAACATTGAGGTTTTTCTTGGGTCATGAAAACTGCAAAAAGCTTATTTTCCATGTATAGCTCAAACTCTTCAAGCATCTGTGTGAATTTACCTAAATACATTTTGGATTGGGGCTTTGAGAAAAAGCGCCTCATTTTCACTTAGACAATCATGCATTTTAAAAATTGTATATAAGTTTCCATATTTGATAAGTCTCATTAAACTTTAGCAGTCAATAAAAAACATTGTAGTTCCGAGGTTTTCACTTAACAGCAGGCCTATATCAATGGTGGATTCTACAGGTAATGAAAAAGTATGACTGCATTTGAAAGGGCAATGAGTCATCTGATAGAATAACATACAAATTTAAAACTATACTTTTATTACACTAGCCTCTCTCCTGAAGCTTTAGAAATACTGTCCTAACACTTACATAACCCCTAACATGATGAACTGCTCTAAACATTCAGGTAATAGTCATGTCTGATCAATCCAAGGGTCTGTGAGTGTCGTTTACAAGTACGACTACACCCATGTGAATACGACTCCTTCAGGAAAAACTTAAGGGTACTGGGCTTCTTTGGCAATATCTGTGGGGGCAGTCCTGTAGTCATCCAAGTTATCAAAGCTTATCCTGAGTAAATCCATGCCATACTGTACACCCACTGGGAATGTGGGTGGCTGGAAGAGAGGTAGCAAAGAGGCCTTGGCTTCCCAAATGTGGCTCTTGGCACCAAGTCCAATCGATTGGTTGTGGAACTTCCTGGCAAAGAGCTTAGGGCTATTTACTTGTGGGGGTAAGGGCACCACCATCACTACCACACACACACACACACACACACACACACACACACCAGAGAGCAGCCATCCTACACCAAACAAGTTCAAAGATGTGTTCAACCAAACCAAAGCCACACTGTCTTTTTTTAGTCTCATTTTAACGTGATAATGTCCCGACAGCGGCTCTTTGATTTGCTCCCTGAGTAAATGTTAGCGCTGCTCTGACAGGATGAAGTCGCCTACCGTTTATGGAAATGTAGTTCATTTGATTCAGCTGTTAATTTCTTCATCATCTTTCACTACCGCTTTCTTGAGCGTTATGGAAACAAAATCCCAATTTATTTTCAAACTGTTTTGATTCAATATTATAGAGTTGGACGTTAACCTTGCTCAAACCAGCAAAAACATACGGTCATCCTTGGTAGAAATCATCATCAGGCCACATCTACTGTATATCTTAAGCCCTCATTTTTCCATTACAAAATTGAACTGATTTCATGCACAGCTGGGAATAATATTGCTTTTGAATCACACTAAGTAGAACCATAGCAGTGTGTGCAACTCAGCAATGAGTCAGCAACACTGCCTTTTCACCCACTTCCATGATTTATAATTAGGGCCAACAACAACACAAAATAATTTTCCAAATGAACAACAGCAGCACAATTTGTCCTCCAGAGCATCTAATTTCAGCAAGGGCATGTTTGGCTTTACGAGTTCCCTTCCCACAAGCTTATTTGAGCTTGCCGCTGGTCCTCTGCAGTAAAGCAGGGCGCCCCCACTACCCGCATTCTCCACTGTAGACACCTGGCTCCAATCAAGTTGAGGAACACCATGTAAGAAGCCCAGGGCTAAACTGGAACCACAAAGACCCTCATGCAGGGGCACCAAACCCTCCGAGTAGTGATGGCTGATTCATGAATGAGTTGTTCATCTTGAATGACCCTTTAAAGTGGGTACATTTATTTCATTCACAAATGAAACCTCGTTACAAAGTCAGTCAACAGCAGCATTTTACAACAATGCATATGTATGGCGGCATTATTGTCTCATAAATAAATAAATAAATAAATAGAGTAGACTCCTATTTGTGGATCAGTTTGCCGGTCTTGCTGGTAGGAATGTCAAAAAAATCCACACGTGCCAGGTGATGCTTGCATGCAAAAAAGAAAATTAAGTATTAATTATTACTTTGTCTGCAAGATACAAAACATATTTGTGGATCATATTTTATTTGTGTAATGTTCACACTATTTATTTATGAGATAATAATACCCCCATACAGACATAATGAAAAACACACTATATGTTTTTTTTTAGGGTTTTCTTTTTTGATATTTGTAAATATACCCGAATGTTGTTAGTTTCCAGGGTAGACCTAGTTTACCAAATTCATGATCATAATTTGAGACTTGACTATTTGTCTTGGGATGTTTCCTTATTTTCCTCGTTTTTGCTTTAAACATTCCGTCACTTACTTCACTGTAGAGTTTTACATTCCTCCAGTTTGCCGGTACCGCTGCTCTCCAATACACACTCAAAGGGCAAACACAATCTCCAACAGTAGAACCCAAAAAGCTATTAAAACACAAAGACACTCACACTGCAATGGGACCTGCCTATTAGATACGTTATTTTAACTACCGTGAGCTAGTTGGCAAGTAGAAAGTTCAAGTACTCTAATGCTGCGTTCATGTTAGGGGTGTCGCGATATACCGGTTTTGCGATAATCGTGATATTTAAAAACGGAAAATGCTAATATCAAGTAAATAATCCAGCCACGATATATCGTGGCTGGATTATTTAACTTCATGTGACTGTTTCAGTTGATAAATTGATGAATCTTATTTGTTGACTGCCATGAAAAATTCATTGTAATCAGTTGCTTTCAGTTTTTTAGGAGAAAACAAACAAACATTGGAGCAAAATAAAGTTAAAGATGCATTTTAAGTGATCGATTTTTTTTAAATGATTGCTATAGATATCGCGATAATATCGTTATCGTGATATTTTTTGCCATGATAATCGTATTGTGACATTTTTTGATCGTGACAGCCGTAGTTCATGTCATATCGGATTTTCTGTAAAAAAAAAAAAAAAAGAGGATGGAGTCAACACTTATCCAGCCAAGGTGCTGAATCTGAAGTATGCCAAACTCATTTATAGTTACCCACAACACTGGCAATCACTGAGTAGAAGAAGAGAACTTGGCTCGATATTTCAGTGACTGTTATTTCGTCCTTCTGATCTTACAATACAATTAAGAAAGGCAACAGACAAGATGCTGCAGGGAGTTCAGGAGCCAAAGTTCACAAACTAAAGCACTCTGATAGTGGGGGAGGGGGTCAATGGGGGTCTTGGAGGTTAGTAGTGCCGCAGGAAGGAAATGTGACCTGCGCCTGATAGGGGCCTTCTTGGGATCACAATTCAGGCCTTTACCAGAGCAGCTCAGACACCATGGCCATGGTTAACAGACCCGTGGTACTCAGCAAAACCTTGACACCAGATGCAGCAACTCCTGATTATGATGTTCAAATATATGTGGAGCAATGACAATACATTCACCATGCATATATCATACATGCATAAGCTTTCTTATTGTCTGTTTCTAAATTCTACAATGTTCAATGATGGAACTGTATTATCCAATTCCCATATTTGCCAATGCAAAACTAACACTTAAAGCAATGGTGGAGAAAATGGAGCACGCTATGGAAAAAGAAGCCTGAGCAACTGTCATCACAGTATCCAGCTATAAACAGGTATGCGATTAATGCAATGTGGCCATTATAATACCATGAATACAGTTCCTGTCTTGTGCGTTTAAAGTGAGAACACAGGATGCCTTACATGACCCCCCCTCTCTCAAACAACTTGCTGTTTATTCCATCCATTTCCTGTCTTCAATGCCAGAATCCTTGGGCGGCACATTACCAGCGTGAAATCAATTACCGGGCCCAGTCCATGTAATACAAGAGCCTCCACCCTTGTGAAATAAAGTGAGTGGAATTTCTGGTTGAATCCGGGAACTCCGGCGCTAAAGTGACCTTCCGTTCTCCCTCGCTGTGAGTCTCTCTCTTTTGTCTTTCACTTCCAGTTATCATCCGTACGCACATGACCATGAACAACGGCGCTTTTTTCTCCTTCAAGAGTGAGGAAGAATATAGAATGCAAACATTTCCTCTTGAGTACAATATGTCAACAAGTCCTTCGCCTCCGGCTCTTTTGCCACTGGTTGCCTGTAGAACCAGTTTGGCTTCTCCATGCCTGAACAGATCATGACATGTTAAGGGGAAGACACAGCAGACCAAGTTCAACCGAAGAGGACAAGAGGCTGTTGTTAATGAATCTTTAGTGCCTTGTTAGTAAACTCAACTTGGACACAGAGACACTGAAACCTCAAAGACCTCCTGAATCTTGTGAGGAGGTCTAGTCCAAAATGAAGTCTTAAAACTTGTATCATTCCTGGCCACACCTGCGCTCAATTGCAGCGGAGCAGTAAATGTAATCATCGTGCAAACACCTGAGTTAGTCAGCTCATAAAGTCACGAGATAGCTGCCAAATAGCTCTCTCAAATGAAACGCTTATCTCACGAAAATGCAAATCCTACATTTAATCATCTTTTACAGCACACTGAGCACCAGAGACACTTTAGTTGTACCCTAGGGTATGTCACTGGTTTCAGGGAGTGAAGGCAATGATATTTCAGTGTGAATGAAGTCTGAGCAATCACATTATCCAGAACTTAGAAAAGCCAAAAAAGCTATTGGTTAAAAACACAAGATCATAAAGAGGATGGAGCCAACACTTATCCAGGCACATTTATTAAGATGTTAACGCGATCCTGGGTTCGAATCCGACCCAGGACCTTTATCGTATGTCATCCCCCTCTCTCTCTCAATGTTTTCTGTCTCTCTCTACTTTGAACTCTCTATTAAAGGTGGAAATGCCACACAAAAAATCTTCAAAAAATTAAAATCAAGATTTATACAAGCAACAATAATCACTCAGTCACGTTAAAGGATGCTACATGGCAAAAAGTAATAAAACCACCTCAAGAATAAACAAAAGATTAAAAAGGAAGATATATACTTTATACAAATGGAGTAAAATCTGGATATGTGATGACATGAGGTTTGAAAATTGAATCGCTTTTCCTCTGATTAAGCCTCTTTTGATGATCACTCCTCCTGACTGACACTGTCTATTGGGCAATCTCAGATAATGTCCAAATAAAATGTTGTCTTCAACTGTTGGATGGAAGCAATCTGCACGCAAGGTATTTCTGTCTGTGGGTTTTCTTCATATGGATGCATGTAAAGCGCCCTGATCATCTTTGTTAATGTCCAAATCCAGATATGCATCCTCACTTTGCTGTAATCAAGCAACTGTTTGATGTTGGGGTTTGTACTAATGCTCAAATACTGATGCAACATGGGTAATTCCTCTGTGCAAATGGAGAAAGACTCCATATGTGGATTGTTTAAAACAAACATGAATTCATTCTTTGACATCCAGTTTTGTTTTTTCACTTTCCGCTTTATTTTGTGACTTTGTGGGGTTTGAAGTCTAATATGTTTTGTGATTGGTGAAATGCTCCACAACACAATTCTAAATAATATGTTAATTTCTAGTTAGAAATTTAGCCCTCTCCTTCTTGAATAACTTGCGTCTTCTTTGGTCCAAACAGGTTTTACCAAATCAAAAGTAATATTTTTGACAAAAGTGTTTAATGTGCCATTTCTAATCATGGAGTGAAACTTATTTTTGAGGACTAAGACTGTTCTAGAAACAGATGCTGAGTGACCAGATTCAGTACCGTGGCTCCTGTAGAAACAAAATGGCTCTGGCTTCTTCCTATGTCACCCAACATAACATTAGAAAGCTTTTTCTTGTTTATTTTATAGCGGTTAACAAATCATTCATGAAGACATTACCATCATCAACCACTGATTTATTGTTGTTGCTGTTGTTACCATTATTTGCATAGCTATTATCATAACAATACAATATTGGACACCTAAACATTGTCAGCTTTATTTGACTTTAAACAGCTTTCTTTCTGTTTATAAGAGTTTTAGTAATGTCAGATTTATAATCATTATGTTGAAGCAAGCTTTGAGACATCCGACTTTGAATGTCTGCAAGACCATTTTTAAGAGTAGTGCTGCTTTTATCAGCATAGTTAAAACAACACCAGGTTTTACAGGCATAAACTACGGTGCATCATCAGCATAGCAATGAATGATACTCTGTCTATGAAGGTCCTGTGTAGTTTTCTTTGTATATGGGAGCATATAGATAAAGAACTAAATAGGACCTATGATTTAATCTATAGTGGGGCTGCAATTAATAGAAAATATTGAAATTGCAACATTAACTACTGCCACTGCAATTGTTTCTTATGGGGGAAAGCATTTGAGACAGCTTTCTAAACAAGTTATTCCTCTAAAGCACAGAATTCCATGGCCAACCATGGAAAACATTGGAAAGTTTCTTTTAGTTTTAAGAGGAGGAAATTGTATCAAGAGTAGCCAAACAAATGCTGTTTAAATTCTCCATTAGATCCTCTGGTAGACTTTCAGTAATACAATCTGAATACAGTTGATTCAAAATATTTTCAAATTTATTTGCAGTGGCAGAGTTAATCATACAAGACTGTATGTAATTAGATGAGATCTTATTTGGAGACAAAAAAGGCATGTTAAAAATAAAGCCACACAGACTGGATAGTGTCCAATGATCTTACATTAAGAACACTAAACTTGACACTAAAAGTTTAATCTTGATTGAACTGATAATTAAAAATATCAGCTTTTAAAAACTCAAACTCAACCTCTAGGTAATCATAAACTTCTACTATCTTACTTCTCACCACCCATTCAGGGTGGCAGGATGGCCCGGACGGTCGGAGAGACTGTCCTCCACCTGGACGACCCGGGTCCAAGCCTAATATCGGCAAACCTCCGCCCTGCTGAAGTGTCCTCGAGCGAGACACTGAATCCCTACCGGCTCCAGGGTGCTGTTCTGTAGCTGACCTCTGACCTCCCAGTGGAGGAGGGAAAGAGAAACTTTCTCTACGAGGATCAATAGAGTATCACATTACATTATTATTCCCGTGTTTCCTTGCCTCTGTGTAAAGCCTTACCTGATACATAATAACCTCTCATCTCAACACACACACACACACACACACACACACACACACACACTGACTATACTTTATAGTAGCTTACTCAGCACTACTTGCTGGCCTTGTTTATGATCGTTTATCATAGAATGCCAGTTTCTATGCTAAATATCTTTTACACCCCAGATGGTCCTCAGTGTGGTTCGTAGTTTATAATATACTTAGTTTGCATCTTATAAAATGAATAGGCAAACGCTCCTTTAATAAAATGATCAGAAATGCAAGCCAAGAGCAAAATGAGATGCAGAATTGTCTCATTTTCAGCGAGCCCGTCGGACGGTGGCGTGCGGGAGGCGGCCACGTTCACAGCTTTGGAAACGGTTTTAGACTGATATCAGAAAGATAAACCAGGTACGGATGACTACCGGCGTCGTCTCAACTTTCATTTGGTCGCTATAGTTACACAGATTTTCAATGTCGGTGCAAGTTATCGTATCATAATCTATTCAACATCAAAATGTTTACAGGGCAGTCATATCTAAACATCTTCTGGAAGCAAATATCATCTTTATTCTCTCCAACTTCCCTTCCACAACAGTTAATGATCAATGCAGGGAACGCTGCTTTACTCAGACAGATGCATTGATCCTCTTTCCTCTTTGACTTCTCGATCTCAGCATCTTTTTGAAGTTCCTTGACTGTCCTAGCGTAAGACAAATCCCTCCTCTGCTCTCATCTTTGCAGCTTCTCTCTCCTTGATCCTTGATTCCAGATGTCATTGGCCCAAATGCCTTCACAACACCCATATTTACATTTCAAATTTCTCTCCTTCCTTTTCATTTTCCGGTCGGTTCCAAATCATTCAAACTCTGTACCATTTACCATTTACCATTTTCCTATCAACGTCATGATGTCCAGCAAGTTGATCCATTCTAACGCCCACTGGTTTGATTCAGAAGAGCATCCTCCGTCTCTCTCTCTCCCCGTCCTATTGACTTTTGATAGTGCATGAATTATCACCCAAAACAAAGATTAGTGAACAGAAGCGACTACTTTGTTCTGCTCTGGTAATAGACTGATTGATGAATCGGTCATTAAAAACAGGAGCTAATGAGGGGAAACACGATCCCACTGCAGTCCGGACAGACTGATGAATTGCATGCAGCTTCAGGTCGACAAGAGCAAATAACGGCTCATTCGCCCCAAACCGGCTGCTGCCTCTCCTGTTATTGAGGCCGATTTCGCCAAAACTAGAACGGCAATACAGAAGCCATTTCTTGTTTTCCATTCATCCGTCATATTGCAAGCTCTCACACAGGAATAACACAGTTTTCCAGTGTCTTAATTAGGATCAAAAGTGACGTTTCAGGTGCATGAAATGGTTAATCTGGTTCAAATGATTTTGTGTCCATCAACAAGCCTATATCTGGACAAAGGATGTTGGATTAGAGGTCACATCAGGCCATGGCAAGGTATGACTCTCTATTCCTTAGCATAGGTGAGTCCACATTAGATTTTAATCCGTATAATGGGAAGCAAAGTGGCCAGAAAATAATCTAGATGCATCTAAAATAAAATTAAATCGTATTTGGTGACCTACATCTGATAATTCATCACACTGACCAAACATTGATATCTTGTCAGTTATCAGCCATTGCTCCACTTTGTCCTGTGCAGCCTGTTTATAAAGCAGGTATGGAAGTTTGGGTGGGAAAGGGTATTAGATGCAGAGACGTGGGGGCTCAGTGGATTGACACCCCGACTTTAGGCCAGTCACTTTGTCCAGAATAAGGTATTTCGTCTGCCTTAGGTAAACCTACACTAATGAAATCCTAAATCCCCCCCAGTCTCCCCATCCCGGGTTATAATTAACAAATAACCCCCAGCTCATAGGCTACCAGCAAGGGGCCAGAGACCGCACCACAGCCTCCATGCAGAGAGTAATGGTCAGACTGGTTTATTCAGTTATATACTCGTGTCTTAATAACGCGCTCAGGGGCCGTTACAGCTACACGCGTCTCTTTTTAATTAACACCAAAGGGCACAAACCCCCCTTGGTATCAGTGCGCTCTTGCAATAGAGATGGCAGTCAAATTACTACAATGTCCCTCCGCTGCAGAGAAATGTGGGCCGCATGCAGGCAAAACTGAGTCATATCCATAAGTTCACCACGGAGGTGAGGGAGGGGAAGTCTGCAGCAAAGCGTCAGATCAGATGAGGAGAGACTATAGCACTGCTCCTTTCACGACTTTACTTTTTATTATGTTGGTTTGCCACGTCTGCAGACAGCAGGCTGTTTCATTAACTGCAACAACACGGCAAACTATAGTCTATAATGACATCATGCATTCATCTCACCTTGCTGCTGTGAAGCTGAAGACGTCGGATCTTCTTTCAGTCGCACCCGAGTCCAGAAAAGACGCACAAGTTGCAGAAAAGACGCGCAAACTTTTAAGCGGCTTTATTCTCCAGGCGGCCGGGATGACGTACCTGAAACACAAGAGAGAAGTTTCCTTTCCTCTTTTCCCATCTACCGGCTGCTGTTGGAGCCGATTTACACCGATTTCCTCCCGAACTCACTGCGACTCTTTTGATTATAGCCAATCTGACAGATCGATCACTTTTCAAAGCGTTCCTCCGGCGCGCGGATAAATCACGCGTGTTTTTTTTTATTCACGCGTAAGAGCCGTGTCTGTCTGTGAGGAGAAAGCGGGCTTTCTTCCATAAATTCGATGCATATTTAACTCACTCCTCCTCTGACGTGGGAAGGAGGCGTGGCTCTTGTCAGGATGATGGATGGCTGCTGAGGGGAAGTTTTGCCTAGTTTTGGATGTTTAAAATAAGACATCATCACCCACTGCTTAGAGCTGACACCCTTATTATAAAGAACTATTCATCCTGTAATACATTTTAGAAGGCTACTTTGAAGATATCACAGCAAAACTATAACACTCCCTACAGGAAGCTACAATATATACTCAAATAAGTCCCTGTAGGAATATTATAGTAGCCTAATATTATAATGATACCATGTAAAAGATACAATAAAGTAGGACAATGTCACTATAAACTCACTATTGAGGACAACAGACACACTATAACTCCCTATAGGAATATTATAGGAATATTATAGTGATACTGTAGGAGATAAATAAATAAAATCCATGCGCTTATTAAAGTAGGATTAAATTAAGAAGCATGGTAGGCTGTTAAAGCACCAGAAACCTAGAGGCAACATCTGGTTAGAGAGACATATTGTAGACTCAATGTACTTAAACTCTATTTAAGGTTATCTCTACAGTCAACAGAGGCATCGTTTGGGAAATCCAAGTTGCACAGCTGCAGATTTCCAGTATTAAAGTGACTATAGGCCACAAACTGTAATTATTGTAATCCTCTGATAAACCTTAAAGGGATACGATACAAATATCACAGCAAAACTGTAAGGCCCCACAGGAACATCATAGGAATATAATAATAATAACTATTAGTTCATAAAGTTCAATAAGGTCACTATAAACTCACTACTGAGCACCACAGACACATTATAACATCCTATAGTAATATTATAGTGATACTATAGGAGATACAAATATAAAGTACAATAAGGTCACAGTACCACAGAGATACTGCAAGTCCCTATATGATACCATAGGAGATGAAAGTACAATAAGTTCACTATAAACTCACTATAAGTCCCATCTAGGAGTATTCCAGTGATGTTGTGTTAGGGTTGAGGTGCAGTGACTTTGAAGGAGGGCTCGCTCAACTAAAGGGAAAATTCTTCTAACCACAATGTGAGTTCCCTGTCAACGCCTTTAATTATGTGGTTATTTATAGTCCACCATGTGAGCCTCTTGTGGTCTAACTAAGCCTACAGCCTGAGCCGGTCATACATCACACCTGCAGAGGCCTGTAATAACCACAGCAGGTTTTTACTGTCTGGGAGAGCGCTGCTCGGGGAGAGAGAGGGAGTCTCAGGGGCTATCTGGTTATTTTTATAGTCTTATTAACCAGGAAGTACGTGAACACACTGAGGAACCGATCTGTTTAGCCGATGGCCAGGAATAATAAGGCATAGGCCTACGCAACTGCCCACGTTGTTTGGTTTAATTGCAAACAGTTCAGTTGGCTGACCTATAAACCATCCGGATGTGTTGTTGTTTAAAACCACATTTGTTCTTCTCAGTTCATTATATTAGGGTGTACTCAAGTCATATCTGTAGGCCTACTGCAACAGAGATGTTAACCGTTACCAGACGTAGGCATGGTACTTTATGTACTTTGTGATTTCTGACAGAAATGTGCAGAGTCTGACCTCTTGTGGACAAATCTCTAACGTGCCCAGTCAAATGACAAATAACCAATTAAGACATGTGAAACAAAAACAAGTGACATTGTTTTGATGCTATTTTAATGCATTTCTCAAAACTATATGTGCAATCAGTAGCATATCTGATATTGTGAGTAAAATAGGTGGGCATAGATATTTTCTCTCATAGATAGCATTCTCTGCCATTGTTAACTTTGCACACCACTTACTGTGTCTCTCCTTCATTAACATGTATATGAGCCGTTTGAGGCCAAGTCCCTTGGTCACTGTGGATCCCTGTCACTCCTATTTTCTACTATCAGTCAGGGTGCTTTCAACGTGGGATTACACTTAAATCC
>OMLI01088852.1:0-11375 GCA_900302605.1 Rondeletia loricata | reverse complement strand
GCATTAGAGAGGTCCACCCGATGGTCCCACGCCGTCTTTGCTGTGTCGTGTGAAGTTGCAAACCGCAAGTCTTGTGAAAACAGTGATGACACGGCCCCACGTGGGGCATGCATATAGAAGAATATAGGACAGACATGCGCAAATAGAAGAACAACAATGGCGGCCAACTGACCTGTGTTTGTGTTGCAGACTCTGCTGAGTTTATTAAAGCTACTCCAGCAAAGTGTAGATTTGAGAATAAAAACAGCAATTCAAATCCTCTCCAAATGTGTTTAATAGCTTGTTTCAAGTTCAGCCCATTCAATCCCTCTTTCTCCGTGGTTTAGAATGATGAGCAGTTTCACTTTGATCACGTGACCACAAGCAGAAGGGAGGGGGGATTTCGCCTCTCTATTGAGTTGCAGACTCAAGGACGGAGCCACCCGCTGGCCTGGCATGCATACTACAGCGATTTCAGTCATTTTTGCGGGTCAGTCTGTACGCGGATCGTTATCACAAGGTGTGAAAATACACACATGAAACTTTACCGTTTTTGAAACTCCGTTGTCGTGTAAAGCAGGCCTCAAACTTATGATGTTATCAGGTGTAAAGTATGCTGTTCCACAGACAATGAATGCAAGACTTTCCCAATTCATTCTTAATGGAGCAGCTTCAGATTTTATCAGCAATGATATCTTAAGTGTAAATCTCATTCTTCTGGTTTATGGTTTTGGGGTAGAGTTGTTCATGTTGTTAAATATTGACTGACCTGTCCCAGACCATAGAAATAAAATGTCATATCATTTGAGGAACACTACTCAATATATGAATTCTTACAAATGCCAACATCCATCATTGCCAGTTTGAAAAAATCTTGGAAGCTATGCCAGCATTAGCTGAAGCCAATGTCCCAGGGGCAGCACAGGTACATGCAGGCCAAAACAATGTATGATTTTGGAGTCTGAATGGTGGCCTTGTAGCCATAGGGCAAAAGGCTGCAGCTAAAGGAAATTGGTAAATGTCTCACATTTAATTACAGTAAATACAGGCCTACACTGAATGTACAAAATATTACTGACACTTACTCTTTTCATTAAGTACACTGATGAGGTGAATCCAGGTAAAAGCCATTATCCCCTATTGATATTCCCTATTATTGATATCCCCTATTGATATCCCATATACCAATCACAAAGGAGGAGATGTGGATAAAGAGAAGCAAACGAGTTAGAGAAGGATTTTTAAGCTTTGAGACAATTAAGATGTGGATTGTGCAAAAGGGGCTGCAACTCAATATCAGGAAGATGAACGTAATATTTTGTACATTCAGCATATATTTAACAAATTTCCACACTACATAATGACAACAAACTGCTCCCGCCAACATGTCTGCTTGTTTACTTCAATATACACCACCACTCCTCTATTCATGCTACAATCAAAGAAGGAAAGGTGCAAAAGTTCAGTTGGTCTGTTGGAGTTGGGAAATATAAAAGAACTACAGATATTGTCATGAAGAACATTAAGGTTTCTTCATGGGGCCATTGCAGTGCCATTACATTCACAGAACAACTGAAGAACCATTTGATTCTAGTAAAGGTTCATCAAGTACTGGTGATACTGAAATTAAGTTGATCTATTTATGGATATAATAAAACAAATGGGTTGATGCCATTCACGTACATTCATGATTACTAAGTCTTTAAAATGTAACAAATAGTTTTTTTTGTTTTTGTTTTTGTTGTTAATTTTCTATAGAAAATTAGCACGGTCCAAATTGTCATTGTCAAGAAAATTGGCTTAGTCTTCTCCAAGGGAGACTGGGCACTCTTCAGCCCTGGACAGATAGAAAGTGTCAGACACTAGGTATGTGGGACATTATGGCGTCTGCATGGTGGTGCCTGTGTGTGTGTGTGTGCGTGTGTGCGCGCGTGTGCGTGTGTGTATGTGTGCTGTAGACACAGTAACGCAAGAACAATACATGATAGAAACATCATACTTACTCCCTGTAAAGTAGTAGTTCATATTACCACCCATGTGTTATGTGAAGACAAGTATGTTGACATAAAAGTACTTGCTAATTGATGCAGTAATTGCCTTAATTAATGACCTCATTAGCATAACTGGTTATGTTTAATATTTCATGGTGATTATGGTGGGACATTAGGCAGCTCAAGTGCCTCTTGTTCAGCTCTGTGTGTATATATCTAAGTAGGCTACATTTTGGCTGAATCTTTATTGACATTTCATTTAGTGAACTCAGTATATCCTCTTTGTTCAGGCACTACATTATCTTACTTTATTAACTACTGTATAAGCTAATGAGGCTAGCATTAGATGACTCTTATGCACCCATCTGATTATCGCCAGTTTTGTGAAGCAAATATAACATAAAGCTAATTTAAAGTGGGTTACCTCCTCAGCATATCGTGTAGACTACACAACGTGATTCGAAGGAGCACCAACTGCGCTGTCATGCATTGTATCAGAAACGTCAGACATGGATTATAAATTGTCTCGTTCCATGGTTCCAAACCTTGCCTTCAAGTTTAATGAAGTATTCAATTACTATAATATTTATAATGTATACATATATCAATATTTGATAGGGAAAATGTACAAAATAGGCATGCTTACCCAGATCAATGATGTATTTCAATGTCTGCCTGTGTATTTCAAAGTCAAAGTCAAGTAGACTGTATGTTAGTCTATCAGGCTTGTCAGGGCCATGGCCACATCACAATGGCTATGTTTACCGGTTACTCAAGTAACCTGGTTTTGGGTCAACAAATGCAAACAAGTCAAAGAATACCCTGTTTAAGCTTATACTCTAATTATAAGAAACTCGGTGAAGATGCCTGGCTTACCCAATATTAAACGGGTTACTGTAGCATGTAAACATCTTACTCCTTTCACTTTTGATTTATGCCATGTACGCAAACTCAGACTCACACTCGTAGCGTTATGGGTGCATTTTGATATCAACAAAAAACATGGCAGTGAGCATTACTATTACTATTGGGATCATCATTTCTTTCCTCTGTATTAGAAGTAAGCTGCTGCTCAGTCAAAGTGGGTAGCTGGCGGCTGAACCTTTTCATACTTTTGCTGGTGGACTGTTCTATCTATGGCGGGACACCACAGGTAAACAGGAATATTCTGTTTACTGGTTTATTCATGGCAACAGGTATACTCAATCGCAGGGTGTCGAAGGTGCATGCAAACAGTTAAATCCAAGTAAGACATTAACCAGAGTATGGCCAATAGCCAGGGTTGCGATGTGCCTGTAAACATAGCCATTGTTGTTTGGTCCCTTGACCGATTGAAAGGAACCATAGGTTATGGGTTATGAATATAACCCCAGTTCCACACAGAGGTGGAAGGGGACCCAACTTCATTTGGTCCCCCCGAAGCCCTCCAGATGGTTCTGTGAAGTGCAAATTTGAACTTTCTTTATAATGCATATATATGTGACAAACATATGTCCACATGGAGGGCAGGGCCTCTCCTGATACACAAAGTGTTCATTGCCCTTCAAAGGATCTGAAGCTGTCAGTATTTTCTTACTGTTGTATAAGTTGGGTCTCCTTCCCATCTTCAGGGAACTGGGGTTATATTCATAGCCTATTGTTTAGCAGGACTCTGTGAAACTTCCCATCAGGTGTGGTGTGTGGGAGATATCTCATCACTATCTTCACAAAGTGAGGGTGTCTTCTGCCTTTTCAACATGTAATGTTGGATATGTTTGATGCAAGTCTCCATTAAATGCAACATCATTCCAAATGTGACCATGGGTTAAGCCATATTCACATTGACAGTGACATGGATTCCCTCTTTCCAGAAGAGTGGTTGGATTTTTTTTGTTACAATGACAAGAGTCCCTGAGTCACTGCTCAATGTAGTAATAGCAGCCTGTTTTTGGCTCTAAAGTGAGGGCAAACCCATCTATAACACACATGTACAGCAAGTGCTCTGCTTGTGCAATTATAACACTGTGTTGGCAATTGATTTGTCACATTTTATTGTACTCGTACTGTTATACTGATAATAGTCCAGACCACAGTCACTTCCCATATTTCTCCATAGACAGAAACCCTGTATCCTCAGGCTACACATCCGTGTCCCCCTGACCTTCCTTCCTTACCTGCACTTGATTATTATTCCCCTACTTCCACCTCTATAAACACAAAAGGGATTGTTTTTGTCTTCGGCACAGCTGTTCTAAGTTTGTTACCAACACTAAATTATGTATGTTGCTTTAGAATTTCTGCTCTGTTTTTCAGTATGAATAATCCTATTTACACATGTACAGTTGCTCTTAAAAATGTGTGCACCATTGACTTTTTGCTTATGTTATGCAAGAAAATGATTTTAAATGCAATGATTTGGGAAATATTTGTGAAAGTAGAAAATTTACGAAATTTACTGTAAGTCAGTGTGTGTACAAACTTTTGAGCATGATTGTATTATGCCTCTAAAGATTTTGGGTAGAAGAATATCTGCCTATAAACAATGCCATGCCTATTGTAACCACAGAACTTGAATGGATAGAACGATCCTTCCACTGTTTAGCATGGTAATTTGGCTAGTACAGCATAAAATGGCGATTATGGAATTTTAAGGGTTAGTTGCTATGGTGACAAAACAAGTCTGGGCATTAAGGCCGTAAAGTCTGTCACACTTGCTTGAGAGCTGTGCAGATGTGTCTGTTGCATGAGTGCTTAGCAAACTGTCAAAACGCTACTGAAAGCTGACGTTAGCGACAAGGTTAACGTAGCATTATCAAAGATTGTACTTCTCTCGCTAGCTCTTCTACTCAACATTAGCATATTAGCAATCTATATGGCAGCAAGGCGACAGAGACGGTTCTTTCATCCTTGGCTGCAAAACCTCTCGTTGGCGTTTTGCCGTAAGTCAGTGTTTTTTTGAATTTCACAATGTCCCTTGTTTCCTTCTTTTTTGGATAACATCATTTTGAATCTTGCATCAACTTTTTTTTCATTTTTGTTTTTTCATAGACAGACATGGATATTTAAAAGCTTGGTCCCAGATTAATGGAATATTTTCTTTATTTGAAGGAATGACAGGTGTCACAGTAAAAAGCTAAAATGGCAAAATTGGAGATGCTGGCTTTCTGAAGGGCACTGTATTTAATGGCTTTACTTAGTTATGCTGCAAAAACCTAAATCTGACCTAAAATAACGAATTCACCTTGCTGGATTTGAAATATATTGTACACATTTTATATCCATGTGTTTTTATGTGGAATGCTAGCCTATAGGACATACAAAAAGTTAATATATTGGAAATGTATAGATTAGATTCTTCACTTTTGAATACTCTAGGTCATTGTGCATGTATGTTCTGTTATACTGTATAATGCGAGCAATATTCAAGAGAATCTACTTCTGCTTTCTGTCTATGCTTTTCAGACCAGTGCACAGTGACAAGATCCTATCTTTTCCTCCACAAGTTTTGGTTCTTCAGCACCATCTACTACTTTGGCAACTGGGTATTTATTGGGGTAAGTTCAAGGATGTACATAAGATGTCAACAATGCTGTCAATCTACAGTAAGGATCAAGTATGGTGTCCTCCTGACATTATTACCCATCCCAAAGTGCACAGCATGAAATGCCTACACCTGATCTTGCCAGTCCAGAAACTTAAGTTGCACACATTGGCACTGTGAGATGTACTGGAAGGACCATTGTATGTCCATTGGTCATACTGTATACTGAATGCATTTTGTCATAACGTCTATACAGCTGTGTAGCTGTATCCTACATCACACCAAGGCTTGGAAGTGCAAGATTCATCATTCTGTAGATCTGATCTTGCTCTTCCATAAATTGGAGAAAAAACTAAAAAGCCTTCTTTGGCAAGAGGTGTTTGTCCTAATATTTACCAGGCTGTCACATATTCTATTTGAAAAAATCTAATACTGCTCAAGGCTAAGGTTCATGGTTGTTGGTGGTGTTAATTTTATGTTTTTCTTCCCATTTCCATTCATGTGTTTGCTGAATGACACAGTAGCATAGCAACACAACCCTGAAACAACATCAGGATTACCCAACAGAATCTTCTTAGTGGAAATGATTGAAAAAATAATAGGTCTAATGGACCCCAAGCAGGTTTGATCTTGATATGTTTGGCAGAATCCATCAAAAGCATTCAATTTGGCTAGTTTGTAACTCTAACTTTGTAAAACATTATTTAAACAAAATTGTATTTAGTTCAGAACCAGTTCAAGAGTGTTATCTTGAGGGCAGAACATGAGAACAGAAACATATAACTTTAATTTCTGCTCAGAAAGAAATGATTGGAAAATAATTCCCCCAGCCTGCACACAACAGATCTCATCAGCAAACATTGTAATAGCCTTTTTTTCCTGGTATTATGGATGTTTGCTATTATCCATTATCCATTCCCTGATGTGTGGTTTGCTTGTAATTTTTAGGCTTTCCTTGTCGGTCTGGTGGTGTCCTGCTGCAGAGGGAAGAAGTCTGTGATTGAAGGAGAGGTGGAAGCTGATGACTCAGACATGAGTGATGATGAATATGTGCACTGAAAATCAGTAATTGCTTGAACTGAGCCGTAGATATTCCAACCATATCTTAAAGGGGCTAGAAAGTATTGTTTCATAAACAAATGAATGAATGTCAGTCATTTGTATCATTGTTAATTTAGTGGTTTTAGAAGCTATTGCAGCAGTGTCTCGCCCATCTCAGCCTTGTTTTGAGTTGACATGTCCCTCCCCTTCATGCGACCATTTAGACTGATTGTTTTGTCTTTCTCGGCCAATATTATCGATAGCTTTGGAATTTGGGGAGTTGACTCCAACTCTGCTTCCTGCTTTGTGAATTCACTTCTCAATTCCAATGTTTGAAACTGACACAAATTGGTCATTTTGGTAGGAGAGCTGCTCATTGCGGCTGCAGACTCAGAAACGGAAGACATTCCATTCCGAGACTCTGTTGAGTTTATGTCTAAACTTTACGTGTAGACAGAAAGTTTAGACATAAACTCACTTTTAATTCACTAGACACTTTCTAGACCCTTTAAGTGGTTACTGTATGACAATATCTATAGTTGGCTTTGTTACACATTTAAGAGAAAATCATTAATATAAAAACAGTTGAACTTACAAAATGGAAACTGTTTTGCTTGCTTGTTTTTGAAAAAAATATAGGTATGAAAAAAAGGTATTTACTGCTGTAGACTTTTCAAAAGTTTATTATTTTGCTTTTTTTTTTGTCTGAGGTAAAATTTTAGTGCTAGTGGATTTTTTTCTTGTTTGCAGTCTCAGACCATTATGTAAGCTAGCATTACTGTACTTGCATACTTGCACCGTGTTTGAAATATAAACAGGACCAATTGTGGTTTAGGTGTTTTTAAGGTCTCAGTAATCCTTGGTTTTTCACCAAATGGGTTCAATAGCTTTTTACTCTCTGTTTTAGAAGATCATGAGAGTAGTAGAATTCATGAAAGAGATGGATGTATTTTGCTTTTGAATAAGGAGTGTTTATAATTTTTGTCAGTGCTCTAGTTTTAATTAACATCCTTACAATATGACATAGTAATATATTAACGGCCTTGGTTCAGCCACATTTAATTTATTTTAAGTTCATGGTGCATTCACAGGCAAACTGTACAGTATGTGGCAAGATTAATGCAAAAAAAAAAATCTTTAAAAGACTAATTAAGAGTGTACATTGACAATTAGTGAGTCATTGGAAATTTGAATTATGACATTGTTTTATTTGGAAACCAAACGTTTGTGCCTCATGACTGTATAGTACTTTTAAGATGGGCACACACTACAAACTTTCAGTTAAGCACCAAAATTGTCGTCTGGTACAGTTGGCTGCCAAAATCAAGATTTTGACCAGATATAGGCCCAGTTAGGCAAACCTAAGACAATTTTAAGGTCATGGCGAAAAGGTCATAGTTGTTTTCATAGGCTTTCTGTCCCAGCTAATTGGTTCAGTATATTACGTTGTCTGCATCAGCCTAAGACTTGCCATAATGTTATGTGGTTTGGCCTAGATTGACTGTTGATTTGCTACAAACTTATTTTAACAAAATAATTTGACTAACAGTGGTGTTTATTCTAAATAAATTCAGATTTGATAATCTCTGTCTTTTCTTTCTATTACCTTATAATGTCAAATCTGAAATTTGCCTCATTGTATTTTTCACTTAATCTTCCACTTGTCAAGAATCAGGTAAGACTTTCATGCAATCCTAAAGGATTATATCGAGCCTAATTTGACTTGTATCTGAATCTTATAACTCAAAAAATCCTTACTGATTGTTTCCAAAATATGACCAATTTCATTTGGATTATAAAATTAGTTTCCAATTGGTTTTGTAAAGGACTTTTGTGGCTATTCATTTTATGGTTTCTATAGGCTATTATGTTATGCTAATGAATAAACAATCAACTTCTGTGTTATTGAGCACAGCTTTTAAAAGTAAACATCGTGTTGTAAGAATAAATTAACGTAATTGGTTTTTTAAATTAAAATGTTCTTAATTCCCTGGCTGTTGCAAATACACTGACATATTTTGCTAACACAGGTGAATCTAATGAAAATGCAGACTTCGCTAGTCTAACCTTGCTTGTTAGATTCAGCATTAATTCAACATTCAAACAAAGTAGGCCATATTTGATAGAGCGGGCAGTTTATTGAACCACACCAAAAAGTTGTCAACTAAATAAGGGCAAAATTCATTAAAACCCCTCTTGTCTCTGGCTGGCTGCCAAGTTTGGCTGAGGGTCATGAAGTACCTACAGGAGTAGTTTCTGTAAACGCATCCAAGAAGGCAAATCACAGAGCTTAAATTCAACTTCTGTGAAGCAGAGCTAATCAATCCTTCCTAAAAATTTGAAGATCAAAGCAAAACCAGATTATACAAAGGGTAGTGTCAACCATGTGGATAATTGTTAGCTGTGTTTAATTGGTTGCTAAGCTAACTCCTGTGGTAAGTTTTTATTGTTATGTATGTACACTGTTTTGAAGAACACAACCGTCACTAACATATGCATTGGTAAAAAGATGTATAAAAGCCATAACACCTTGAGGATGCTGTTTACAGGGATAATGGGTATTTCTGTGGTCCCGACTCCCAACAGTCCCCGGCTGTGCCCTGTACCTACAGCAGCCGCAGTCCCATGAGCTGTAAAGTGCCAACTGTACTAATTGTATCTGAGTGATCTAGGTTTTTAAACACTTTTGCTTTGACCTTAACGACAGTTGTCAGACAGAATCACATATAATACTAATACTCAATAATGCCAGTTTGACCTTTTTGACACAATAAAAAGGAATTTTGGTTTAAATTAGATGAAAAATATAAAATATAATTCCATGCGGCTGTGTGCCTTAAGTGTTACAGGATCTTGAAATAATCCCAGCCCAGCAATCTATTTAACTTCTCCATCATCACTCAGCTCTCCTTAATGCATCAAGTATGTCATTTCCCCCTCACTTTTCATTTAGCAGTCTGTATAGCATTCTGTTGAGTCTTTTGTTCTCATAACAAGTCCCTTTTTAGTTTCTGATGAGCATAAAAATTGACCACTACCTCTACCTGATATTTCTATCTCAGTTAATCAGTGCCCATAGCCTGTGCTTACCATTGTGACCACAATGTGGTCCATTTAGGAGCTGTGGTTGAGTCTTATGGTGCTGTTCAAAGCGTAGGTTATGACACAGCAATTTTCATATTAATAAAGACATACTGTATATCAAATGAAACTGACAAATACAAATCAATACATTCGTCTTTTGATCAGCATTTCTGTGAGTACTTGTGTTTCCACTTGGGCTGCCTTGGATGGATTTGTATGGAATTGTGTGTGCATGTCCAATTAGAGGTTCTGGTACACATACCTTGTCATAACTATTGTGCAAGCTTATTTTGAGTTGAGCCATTATGTGATGTGCCACACCCACATACTGTACACCAATAAACCAAGAAATAAGTCTTGTGCCAAGAAACATGGAGCCTTACAACTACAAGAGAGAGGGTTGTGTGATCAAAATGTCACATCACAAGACTTTGTGTTTTGTGCTGTTCACAGAATGCAGGTTTCCTGTCATTCCCCTGATTCAAAAGCCAGTCTTCTCCCATCCTTTCGCTAGTCTGTTTGAGGACCAAGAACAAATTGGAATGAATGAATGAGTAAAATAATAATATAGTCGGAAGCAGCCATTAGTGGGGTCCAAGCCCATGGGCCAAACACACAAAGATGGCTGAGATGTCGCAATTTGCAAAATTTTCAATTTGTCGTCACATCAACCTTATAGAGAAAATGACAGTAATGACCAAATGTAACCTGACACATTGAATCAACTTTGCAGGAGTAATAAAACCATTTTTAAAAAGTGTTATTGCAAGGTTGATCTGATGGTGGCGCTATGGAGCAAAACCATATGTATTCTGACACACTTTGGGGCCCAACCCAAACATTTATGTGAAGTTTGGTTGCTCTAGCTTTAGGTGTATAAAAAATATGCCTTGCTTCCTGTTTGCATATCTTTGCCATCATCTTCGTTTGTGTGTCACAGTCAAACACTGTCCAGATCATTTGAAGGCAGAAAAAGAAGAAGCAGAAGAAAAATCCTACCAAAAACAATACATAGAGTTCCGGTACCTGCAGTGCTTGGACCCCTAATGACCTTTGGGTTTGAGACCTTGAAGAAAAGTATGGTCTTACTAACATCCCAACCAGGACCTTGCTTGGCCATCTTGCTAATTATCAGTGAGACAATGGTAAAAAAAAAAAAATTTCAGACTGCATTTTGTGTTGTTTTTATCAAATATTACAATCCAGGAAGCTCCTTATAATTTGTATCGTAAGAAAAACAAATGCCTACTGTATATTTGGGTATATGACAGCACAGGAAAGGCAGACTCTGTTTTGAAATAATGCAGAGATGATTGTTTGGGGTGGATAGAACAGTCAAGCTACTTTCAGGGGCCTCTTGAGTCCATCATCTGTCTTATTGCTCCCAGGGATGAAAGACCATAATGCATTATACACTGCTCAAAAACATAAAGGGAACACAAACAACACATCCTAGATCTCGATGAATGAAATATTCCAGTTGAAAATCTTTATTCATTACATAGTGGAATGCTTTGAGAACAAAATAACATAAGAATGATCAATGGAAATCAAAATCATTAACCCATGGAGGTCTGGATTCAGAATCATACTCAAAATAAGTATGGAGTCTGTTTCTCACAGTTTGAGCAGAAACATGCACATTAGTGGCCTGCTGGATGTCGTTTTGTAGGGCTCTGGCAGTGCTCGTCCTGTTCCTCCTTGCACAAAGGACCAGATAGCGGTCCTCCTACGGCCCCCTCCACGTCTCCTGGTGTACT
>OMLI01088850.1:0-14468 GCA_900302605.1 Rondeletia loricata | reverse complement strand
ATATGACGTGTTTTTTTATATACATATAGTAAATTATCCTACGGTAAATTAGTATCTCCCAAAATGCTTATTTTATGAAAACAAATCAGTTGTCTCAGCAGAAAGTTTGTCACAAGGAACCGGCATTTCGATGGTGTCTTGCTTCCGTAATTTGACGTATTTCCGGTTGAAACAGGATGTTGGGGCGGGACATAATGCGGAGAGGGACTGTTCAAAAGTTCAAAAATGTCACAAATTCCACATACTTCAATATGAATAAATTCCAGCCACCGGGACGCAACCATGGTGTCATAGGAAAAGGAAAGAGTTTTTTGGGGGGTGAACGCGGGGTACGTTTTTAAATTTTGTATTGTTTTGGCATTTATTGTTAAATATGTGTATGTTATGATATGGACAATTGGCTAACCAGATGAAAAGGTCATTTTTCATTTCATTGTGACTTTTACACTTCTCAGAATGACTAGAAAGGTTTTGCTTATTCCCAGTGCGATGAAGCTTTAGAATGAACACAACAGTCGTACATGTATTCTGTATATGTACATGTATACCCAAGTATTCTGCCTATGTGAGCGGTGTCCTGATTGTGCTTTGTTTTGTGTACTGTATCACTTGTATTGTTTCAGTCATAAAGGAATTTCCAACTGCAATGCTACTACCAGTACTGATACAAACTATCTACATAAACTAGAGAAAACGTCCACAGTTTATCATCATTGTGATGAATGATGATGTGTAACTGACCCTATGTGCTTGCAGGCCATCTAGCAGCAACTCAGCAGTGGGCATCTGTCTGGTGCCCAGCTTGTCCTTCAGTCTCTGAACCTCTATACCCTTCAGCTTGCCGTCCTGGTCTCGGTTCACCTCCGCGTAGAACAGAGACAAACCCCTGCTACCCTGTGGAGTGGAAACATGCGCACATACACATACATGAGGGGGGGGAAAGTGAGGTTAGGAAGAGAGCACAGAGAACTGGTGGAAAGTAAAGGGATTGAGAGTGGAGGAGCTGAGGTCTGAGCGGTACCGGTGTAGCTGCTCCCTCTCTGTCCTGCACTCTGGCCAGTGTGAGAGTCATGTCAGCGTCTGTAGCAGAGGTGAACCACTTGAAGCCATGTAGTTTGTATGAACCATCTCCCTGGGGAACAGCCAGCGTCTCCGTGCCACTGGCTAAAGAGATGCAAGAGACGGAGAGGCAAGCGATGAGGCATTACAATCCTGGGTCTAGTTCTGCACTACAAAGCCAAAGAGAAGCAACAGCGGGAGGATTGAAACTAAGAATTTCCTCAAAGTTGACTGTATTGTTGGCACAGAAAATGGACAGCATTTATGGCTAGAATTTTTCTTTATGAAATCTAAACCTTTGTCATGAGCTTTGTAGGGTGGAGTTCATAATAGGTAATGCAGGATAAATGTGGGTGTTACTACTGACCCACATCAGATCCTCCCCTTCTTTCAGTCATCCATTGTCCAGACGTCCAGAAACGTTCAGGGTGACGAGTGGTCAAACGACTGTAGGCTTCCTCTACTGGCCATGACACACCAAGGGACTACACACACACAGCGAGAAAATCCCTATGAAATTCACATCCACGTTGTTATCGTCACCATCACTGATCGCAAAGCTCTGAGCTGCAGAGGGATCGGTAGATCACCAGATGAATCCATAAAAAAGGGCTGGATTGCAGCTACAGATAATGATGGTATCACTTTAAGAAGTATACAGTGTCTGTCAGATTTTATTTTTTTCCGGACACACCTGGATGACTTTAGCAGCTCCGTCTGTCATGGCCAGAGGACAGGTGTAGAGACCAGAGGAGGGAGAGTAGATGTACAGCTTACTCATTTGGTACACACGGCTGGAACACACACACACACACACACACACACACACACACACACACACACCACAGTTCATCAGCGTGAGGTCTCGGCGTGTTGCGTCTCAACCTTGTCTGCTAACAATTGGATATGAAAATAAGAGAGATTTCCCATTTGAAACGATTAGTCCTATTGGAAACTATTGAAAAAATGTAAATCGAACTGAAATAAAAGAGATATAAGCTGAAGTGAAGTAAGGGAGAACAAGGGTCTCCTAACCTCCATTCACCAAACGGCCTCTCGTAGCCAATGGCAACCAGCCCTTCCTGTGCTGATAGGTCTTTCATGCGTCTCCAGGCCGGGGAGGTCACGATGTGGTCCACTCTGCGACCCCAGGGGTCAAAGTGCACCAACCGTGGAGGAGTCACCTCACACTCCCGACCCCACCCGTCCACCTCACTTGCCACCCGCTCTCCAAATGCACACAAGTCTGAGAATGCTGCCTGTGAGGACACAAGGGGACACACACACACACAGGTTATTCTGATAGAAGCCTCAGTCTATTAGCCTAACGACCTCCCATCCAACTGTAGCTCTTTGGGTCAAAGAGTCTGGTTATGACCAGGCAATCAGAAGCTCACAATAACAGATAATAATGAAATACATCTCTTTTATCATCAGCTGTTGCTATGGCTTCCATGCTCTATGCCCCTAAAAGTCACATCTCAGCAACTTGGGTATCATAGAAGTATCGTATTTACCAGTGTTGGGTTGTTCATGTGCATTCAACTAATAATTATGACATTTCCGACAGCACTTGAAAGCAGCACGGTGCTCCCTCCTCACCTCCTGAGGCAGGTGTCTCCTCAGGTATCCTCTCAGCAAGGCGTCCTCTAGAAAGGGATTCTTCAGCACCGGCCTGTCTTGGAAGAACGGCCCTATCCTGGCTCTGGAGAACAGCGGATGGCCCTCTGCCTCCCACAGATGGTCTTCATCAGATCTTCTTGTGCCCGGCTCAACTGCAGCGGCTGATCTGATGTGTCTGAGCGGCCCAGGCACCCCACATAGCACCCTGTGACAGCCTCCGGCTACATGGCGGTTCAGGAGGGCTGAGCACACTGACATGGCTCAAGACCTAGAGTCTGAGGTGAGACAAAAGTGAGTCAACACAGTGCCTTGTGATTAAGGGTTCAGCTGTGTATAGGCAGTCGTGGAAATGGGCAGATTTTACTGGGGGGACTGTCATGTACGGAGGTCGTGTGTATATAAGTTTAATCTTGGGCAGCTTCAACTGATTAAACCAGACAAGATTTCTATCAGTCAATCCTTACTTTTTCATTTAACAATTTTGTCAAATTAACAATATTAACTCTTTTGATGTGTGTGTGTGTGAGGGAGATTGATCAGTGCTAAAATTCATTTTCTTGCCGTCTTGCTCAATTTATTTCAAATATCATACTGTAGACTCACAGTAGTAAGTCACTGTAGAGTCACTAATAATTTCATCCCCTTCCACCCACAATTGGCATGATACTCACACTCTTTACACATACAACACCCTCCTAAATCCAAACAACATCCACATGTAAAATCTGGAGCTGCTTCAGACTTTGTGGACCCACAGGATGTTTCAGTTTTTATGCCCAATTTAGTTTAGTTTTATATAACAGTCATCAGCTCTAAACTAAGGGTCTTCCCTTCAACCACCACAGCATACTGTACTGTACAATTTGCCTGGGGACCTTTGAATCCACCCACTTCCACCGAGTCGCCGACTGATTCTGAAGCTGGAAATGGAGTGTAACGAGTTGACAATTCTGTCAGCCAGAATCACTAATCATTTTACCCTCCATCCACAATTGGCTCTTTAATTTTTAAAGGGTAATGATAGAGCTTAATTGATGAGATCTTATTCCTGTGGTCCAATCGATATTTACAAACATAAACTCCCTCCTAAAGACAACAATGGAAACAAGCTCTACGGCTTTATTGTGTTTTTATCCTTTTGATCAAGATTATTTGTATTGAATGCTCAATACTTGTTTTACTGCATCAATAAAGACCTCAATCAATCAATCAAAACAAGCAAATAGTAAACATGTTGTCCCCCACCACTATTAGAACGCCACCTTGTGGCGGACACACAATACTACAGCGTGACGCACTAACTAACACAGACACAGGTCCATAGTCCCCCTCTCGTCCGATTCATTCCGTTTCATTTGGGCAATGGAGTAAATTATTTTTGTGTAAAATTTGCACACGCCATCTGCTTTTCAAAAATGGAATCAGATCCCATCCTATCGATTTTCTTAATAAAAATGTCCATAAACACAAACAAGTTCCGATAATTTTAGCTAGGATACCCAGTTGTTATTTATTCCCGGTCCAAGTGATTTATATTTTCAATTTCTAAGAATTTAAAGACCAACTAGGAGAGCCTATGTAACCCAGCCTTGTGATAACAAATTTGGGTCAAAGTTCATCAAGCAGTCTGATTCCCGTTGTTCTTTCCTTGCACCCAGAGAATACACGTTTGGCCAGTAATCGTCTTAATACTGGCGAAAATGTTGACATCAAACGAACTGCGTCTTTTTTTTTTTAACCTTTTTAACAAACTCACGTTACCAAGGCGAAGACCAACCCAAACAATCACACAAGGCGCCGTTGAGCTATTTGACAGTTTGAATTCATAATTCTATCGATCACATTTAATCACCTGCAAGTCAGTTAACTAGATGCAAGAGAAACAACCAGAAAGATCTCTTACTTTACGTTAGACCGAAGTGTTGTCGTTCTCCACGTCTTGAAAGTTTCGCCTTCAAAATAAAAGTCTCTCAGAACTCTTGTTGGTAGGCAGTGTGATTGATTTCATTCTTATGAATTGTTTTAAGCAAAAATAGCTTCGCTTTACTGAAGACTCTCCCCAAAAAGCAAATGTTTTTTCAACCAATATTTGAGCGCACTGTATTCTGCATTCACCAATTTTTATGTATTATCAAGACAGCCTCCATAATAACGCTCAACCCTTAGGGGTTTTTAGGGGGTATTTGTCCAAGGGGCCAAAGATAATAGGAAGAGCAGTAACCATTATTAATGAATGGATACGCAGTAATCACAATAATGGATGCCTCAGAGTCGTTACTGAACCCGGTTTATTGTTCTATGTAAAGATTTGTCAAAAATACAGCATCCTTTGTTCCAATCAGAACAAAAAGACTGAAAACATGCACCTTTTAATAAAAGATTTCCATGACATGTTAAAAATCTGTTCAAAGGAGGAAACACAGGTACAGAATAATTATGAACACAAAACTTTTGCATTTAATCTAAATATGTTTCCCCCCCAAATAAACAGAAAACAGTCATAGCATAATGGTATGAGTGATTTAAGGGAATAACCATACTGATAAAACCCAGTAAGTAGTTCCTGCATGTGGGTGTCACGCACCACCCAACAGTAGGGTAGGTAAACCTGGTGTCCTCTGTAGGCAGGACCAGGATGTAGGAGGGTAATGGGCACAAAAATAAAACTTAGTTTGAATACAGGCCAGAGTGGAGAAGACACCCCATCGAGTTGAATAGGTCTTGAATTACTTATTGGTGTGTCAAATAAATTCTCACCTGATGATGGACCAAAAGGAGGAATAAATGTGAACCATCTACAATCTCCAGATTATGTCAAAGCATTAGTTGACGACAAAGGGAGCAGAAACAGTATTGAACCTACACAAGTTATTTCAACGGTCAATCAGGATAAGATGTCTTAAACATAGATTAACATACACAAGCAGGTATATAAAAAGGACTAAAAAGGAAACCACAGGCCAAAAAGCTAAGCAACAAAGTAGGACCACCAGAGATCCTGCCCAAACTCAAAGAGCATGCTGGTGCTGACTAAAACACAGACACAAAAAGATCAAAATTAAGATGATAATCTGATCCAACAATTTGGAAGGATTGAGAATATCCTCAGATATGCTCAGGGGCCTATGCAAGTATAAACCACGGCCAACTCTGTACATCCAGAACAGAAGCAAGACCCAAGGATGAGTCTTTATGGCGCTGTCAGCAAGTCATGGCTAGAATGAAGAGTCCAGTCATGGTCCAGAGTTTATGTGCATGTGTCTGTACCCTTTTCCCACTCTTTCTCTATTTCTGTGACTTCTCTGTCTTCTTTAATCGCCCTTGGTGAGAAGGTCTTCTATGTAGGCATCTAGCTCGTCGTCAGTGTTTATGTCAATGTCCTGAAAGCGTGAAAAAAACATGTTTTTAAGCAATAGACATGCAACAGTAATTACATCCAGCACTTATTTACAGTAATAACACATAACATTTGCTAGAAAGACAAACTGATTAAGTATATTTTGTCCCACTTACTGGAGACTTTCTGTTTAGTGGCTTATCAATAATGTGGAAGTTAAAACAGTAAGCAGCCAACTTTACCTCCTGCACTTTCTGCAGAAGCGCTACAATGTTGGTTCGTAATTTCTGTAGTTTCTCGTCTGCCTCCTTCAGTTTGACCTCAGCATTGCTGCTCTTCTCCTCCACAGCTTTGGCCCTGGCATCAGCTCTGCTCTGGTACGAGTTACACAAGGACTGGAGACCCAATTCATAATGCTGGAAATACTCTTTCTAAATGGAAGGGAGAACAACATAAATATGTTGACACTAGGGCTGCCGCGGTCACCGCATCACCGCACCACCGCGATTGTGTCAAGGCACCCGCGGATGGAGAACAAACCACTGCGACAATCGCGGTTGTTTAATTTTTTAGGAAAGGAGAAGAAGTGCTTGAATGAGAGAGAGAGAGAGAGAGAGAGAGAGAGAGCCGAGAGAGGGGGCCTGTGGAGCGGCTTTCCTACAACTTACCATCCATGCAGCCGGGTAGCGTCCCTTATCATGAACGTGGAGAGAGAGAGCGAGAGAGAGAGAGAGAGAGAGAGCGAGAGAGAGAGAGCGAGAGAGAGGTGTTTTTCAAAAACAGCCGGGTAGCGTCCCTTATCATGAACGTGGAGAGAGAGGGAGAGAGAGAGGTGTTTTTCAAAAACGGGAAAGTTTCATCTTTGTGTTTTAAAAAAACATCCGCGTTCATACGACGATCCGCGCGCACACGGATCCGCATAAACGCGGGGCGGCTCCGTCATTCAGTCTGCAACTGAACAGGAGTGTACCACCGCACCTCGCGGTGATGAGCCACATATGCAACCGCGGTGGGAAAATTTCTAACCGCGACAGCCCTAGTTGACACTCATTACTATGGACGGGGATACACAAACACGCACACAGATCTGAAAACTATTATCTCAATATGTAGCATGTTGGACACAATGTTTCACAGGCAGATACAGAGCCCCATTCTCTAGGCTTCTGATTACTTAAAATGCAAAACTACATTTTCATCTATCAGTTTTAGGTAAACTGAGTTTAGGACCAATCCATAAAATCATCAAAGATCTGTCTCACCAAAGGAAAGGCCACCAACTCCTCAGCTGTCATGCTGTTGACATCGTCCTTTGGAATCCGAAAATCAGGAGGGAAGAAGTAACGCAGCATTGTCCTGGAAAGATAAAGAACACAGTAAACACACCATAATCACCTCCTCAACAAAACTGTTTTTGGCAGTGCGATTGTTTTTTTGTATGAATATTGTACTTGAGACCAGACAAGTTGTATTGTATTGTATAATACAGTGAGACCTTAATGAAGAATCATCCTCAATTGACTCAAAATGTACCATTTCTCCCATGACAATCATAATTTACAAAATCTGTCATAACACTGGTAACCAGCGACAATGCAGGAAATGTAACCAGCTTACCTCATCATGGTGACCATGCTGTCAGTCACCTCTCGACTAGTTCCTGGTTGAGTAGTGTCTGGTTCCATGGGGGCTGGCCCCTTCTCAGTCTCCTGCTGGGTGTCAGGGGTCTGAGTGATAGGAGATGGCGGCCGCATCAACCGTACTTCTTCACTACCCTTGAACACCCTTTACACACACGGGAAATAAACAAACAATCTGGCATGATGGCAAAATGTGCTGAGTGCACAAACACCAAGAACGCACATACACATACACAGGATCTTACCAGCGGTCTTTGGGTGTGGATCTGGGTACATAGTCAAACTTCACTTTCCAGCGAACACTCTGCTTATTGGCCTCCACAGCAATGACTTTGCCTGTGTACCACACCTTATTCACACGTACCTCAACCAGCAGACCCTTATCTGCAGAAAAAGAAAAAAAACAATTGCTCAAATTCCTCCTCATGGCGTTTTGATCTTCCCCTCCCCCGAAAGTTCAGCAACTGTACATCACCTGTGTTTGGTACTTGTTAGTGAAGCTACCTATCCTCTGTCTCACCTTTCTGAGCATTCTTAGTGTCCTTCTCTGGTTCCTGCTCTGGAGCCTTCTCAGATGCCTGCAAACACAACACAATCTTCAACACCACCACAGCCAGAGAAACATCATGTCCCTTTCACAGAAATGATGGAGAGAGCGAGGAAAACAAAAATGGTTTCTGTCCCAGTGAATAAAAGAGATGAAATGCCTAGTGTGATCTCTAATAGCTGGATGAGAGTGACATGCTTCGTACAAGGGAGTTGTTAGAGAAGGACACAACTTCAAACAGAGGATAACTAGAAGAGACCGATAGTGTCACTGTGGAAAACAGTACACCCAGATCAGATAAGAGAAAAAACTCTTTTAATCTTCACAAGTTGTGCGAGCAGAAGCAGCTCAGCTCATTTAAAGTTAGTAGAGATAGGGACTGGGTAAATCTACCTTGGCATTAGCCCCATGCTGTTGCGTGGGGGTGGCTTTGGGGACAGAGGAGGGAGAGGTGGGGGGCTGCCGTGGAGTAGGAGTAGTTACCCCTTTCTTCTCAGGCTGAGGGTGTGTGGTGGCCTGCAAGGTCAACAGCACAGAGGGGCTCTGATTGGAGCTGCAGTAACCTACTTAAAGAAACCTCTGGCCATGTATCTGTAGCCATCTTTTCATCCAAAGCCATTATTACTTGTGATAAAGGCCCATAAAGATGGCGCCTGGATTTCAGGTCATTCAGTCCTTACAGCCCATTCCACAATGCACCACACACCCAGACTGATTCACAAGAACAGGGTTAACATTTGGATGGTTTGCACAGAGTAATAAAATCAAACTGCCATTTTTATGCACCTAGTTTACAGTCTTGCATCTGTACCTGTGTTAAAGAGTTTGCAGTACTGTTATATTTTCAGTTCAAATAGCAACGAAGCAGAACCTGAATCAGAGTAATCCTGAGTAGACTAAGAAGCTGTGGGCTTACAAATGTGAGTTACTACGTATACTGTTTGTGATGGCACAGTAGTTAAGACACACATTTGGAACAACATGCAACCCCTTGTCCCCGCTGATTTAATTCAACCAGAACCTCCTCTTGTATGTCTTCTCTGTATAGCTCTGAACCTTTCTACTGTCTCAATAAAGAGAAAATACTTAATGCCATGGACAGTCCACTCTCAATTTCGAACTATTGTGTGTGTATACCTCTGCCAACTTGCCACGTTTGGGAGGTGGGGCCTTCTCCACAACTTTCCCACGGTTACCAGCTGCTGCAGCCATCTTGGATTTCTTGGTCTGTGGTTCTTCCTCTTCACTCTCCTCCTCACTGTCATCCTCCTCCTCCTCCTCCTCTTCTTCCTCCTCCTCTTCCTCACTGTCCTCCTGCTCTATAATTCTCTTGCGTTGGCTAGCAGGTGCTGGTTTGGCAGGCGATGCTTTGGCTGGTGTCTATGGAGGGAGAGAGCAGACATGACAAATAGGACAGCAGTTGACAGACTGTGCCTCACAAGAGGAAACAAGTTCTGCTTTTTAGCTCTATATTAACCATATTAACAACTTTCTCCAACAATTCCTGACATTGCGGTACCAACAGAATACCTCCGTAAAACCTATAACTTACCCGTGAGCGGCGTGTGAGTGGGGGGGTTTTGGGTCCAGGCTTTGCCGCAGGCGGAAGAGGCTTCGCTGCAGATCTGCCTCTGGACGGCTCAACTTTGGGAGGTGCAGGGGGAGAGGCAGGTGTTCGGGTGGGACGTTGAGGAGCGGCACGAGTTGGGGGGGCACTGGGGGCGTTTTTGAGGTGAGATGGAAGAGGCGGGGAGCGGGGGCGCGTTAAGGACCTCTCAGAGGACCTGGTTGCCTAGGGGGACAAAGAGGGAAAATAAGACACAACAAATATCAGCGAGAGAATGAGAGAAAAGAGAACATCATCACCACCAGCAGTGTTAGTTTGTACAAGTACACTGTATTGTTCATAACTTGTTGAAGATGAGAAGTGACTAAGAATGAGCCAGACCTTGGCCAAAGATTATTGGCAATTCATATATTTATTTATTTTTGACCTGGGATTTAATGCCTCCTGACATTTCAGATATTGTCAGGTAAGTAATGACTTTCAAATACTTTCCTGTGATTTCCTACACTTTCTGGTGATCAATGTACTGTCCTATGTAGTAACACCCAGACCAGCTCTCCTCCTAATCTAACAAATAAATAGGCTAAAACCATAAATAATAGAGTAAGAATATAAGAAGATTAAACAACTTTATTCATATAGCAGAGTTTATTAAGAGCTAAATAGTTACAAAGATAGGAGATAAAAACTGCACGATTAAAAAGTGGGCAAAATCTAAAACTTCACATAAAAACAAGTCTATAAAAGTGTGTTTTAGAAGGGATTTTTGAAAATGGCCCAGGTCTAGAATGAGCACACTATATGAAGTGCAGTATGGAGAGTGTGTACCTGAGGGGAGCTCTGTGTGGTTGGTCTCATGCTGACCTCCAGTGGTAGCTTCTTCAAATCTGCCGCAGATTTGATGGTGCCGGTTTTCTGAGAGAAGGAAATATAGTCTTTACGTCCTCATATACATAGAACAGAGAGAGAGAGAGAGAGACAGCGAGAGAGAGAGAGAGAGAGAGAGAGAGATGTACCTGCATGGCCTCTAGTTTCTCCTGCTGCTGTTTGATTTTCTCTGAGAGCTCTCTCTGTTTGTCTTCAGCTGTCTGTTTGTCTTTCTTCAGGACACCACATGGGAGGTTCTGTTTCTGTTCAAGGGCATCACACCTGAAACACAGCATACACATATCACACAATAAATACATATGTGGGAACATCTGGGAACAATTGCCAACTAGCACTGACAAACTTTGCATACGTGATACAGATAATTCAAACCATACTAAATCCTGAATCATGACTTGCCAGACATGAAAAAAAGAGTCAGACAAATCCATCAAAACCGTGTTGTGTGTGTACCTGTCCTGGGTGCTGTCGGGGTTCATCAGACACACCCAGCTGTCTGGGTAACGTTTGTCCACCGCATCCATCTGGAATGGCAGCGTTCTCCACTTTAAACACTTATCTAAGGAAAGAGGGCAGAAACAGAGAGTGGCTGTAAGTTTGTTGGGGTGAGTACCTGCGATTATGTGTTGTGTGTGTGTATGTTTGTGTGTGTGCAGGGATCTGTAACTCACCACACTGTATGGTAATTGGTATCTCCATGGCACGACGTCTCTTGTATCTCTGCTCTGATGAAGGGGGTGCAGACCAGCTGGCAGACAGGTAGCCAAACTCATCCCAGAACTTCACTATGCCCTTCTGAGCTGCATAATACACACATACATTGCATTTTATCCAGCAACAGGCTAGCTATTCAAATAAAAGGATAGTTATTCAAGTAAATGCCAAAAGTAGTGGCATTTTTGTCCCAAGGAGTAGACAAACTAAAAAACTTGAAAATGTTCTTACTTGTTCATTACTGCAGCTATAACAATATGTTTAGTTCTCCTCTAGCTAAAACATTGATCTGTCCCTCTCTCTCTCTCGAAGTCTGAGTTGCAGATTAAACCCGTATCAAGTAAGAGGCATTGCCGTGGGTGGCTTTACTGGTGGGATGCTTTTTATAACAGTGTTGAAAACAGGTGCTTCATGTGTCATTATGCCGCTTAGCTGAGTCAGGGATGCAGTGGCAGCAAGGCAAGCAGAGTAGCACAGATGACCTTATACCCAACAACTTCCCTCTAGATGCTCCTGGGGGATCCCAAGGTGCTCCCAGGCCAGCTGGGAGAAGTAGTCTCTCCAGCTTGTCCTGGGTCTACCCCGGGGTCTCCTCCCATCGTGCCCGGTACACTTTCAAAGGGAGGCACCCGGGGGCCTCCTTACCAGCTGCCCAAATCACCTCAACTGGCTCCTCTCCATTCGGAGGAGCAGCAGCTCGACTCGCTGAGCTCCTCAGCCTGTGATAGAGGTTGAGCCCAGCCACCCTGTAGAGAAACCTCATTTCTGCCACCTGTATACGTGATCTCATTCTTTTGACCACTATCCGAAACTTGTGACTATTTTTGAAAAATTAAATTAATTGCTGTCACAAAATTTTACTCTTCACTTCTAGCAATGGGGAGTGGAGTGATTTGAATACTTACAGTATATCATGACATATGAACTTATCAAAGAGTTGACCTGAACTGACCTGGTTGTTTTGAGTTAACAATAAGGTTTGATGATGCTTTATTTATTTATTTTTTGCTGTGTAGGGCAGCTGTTGCTGAATTAACAGGGGAAATATTGCAATACAGAAAAGCTCACCAATGTTACTGTCCTTCCAGTACTGAGCTAGATGCTCCCCCATGGATTTCAGTAGATGTCGATACTCCTTAGCATCCGCAAAGTCTTGTTTGTTGTGAGTAGGCTCTAGCACTAGGTATGGGACATCCACTACTCCCACCACACCTCCACAGGCCCTGAAACACACAACACACAATCGTAAAACTTTTTTTGATTCAACTGGCAGTTGGACATTCCTGTGTTTATCTGTCTGTGTGTGTGTGTGTGTGTGTGTGTGTGTTACTCACATGCCTCCCTCCAGCTGGGGCCCTGTCTTCTCATACATCTTGATGAGACGAGAGCAGTTGTACACAAACATCCCATCCAGGTCCCTCTGTTCAATGTTCACCCCAAATATAAAACTCAGCTCCTTGGGCTCCTTTAATGCTCTGAGGAGAAAGAAAGGGAGATTGACAGGACAAATAAACAGCCCAACAGAGAAGATGGAGCTTATTGCTCTGGTGTCTTGTCAATATGCAAGCTACTGTTTTCTTAGCAAGCAAACATTTATATCATGATCAAGCGCAGTGAATTGCTCCTTTTAGTCTCCATTCAATTGATCATTAACCACAAGTTTAATTTCAGACACTGCGTCTGTACATGTAAAAGCAGGGTAACAATGTCCAGCCCCAAAACTGATGACTTCAATCAAAGTGCTTAATGCCTTTAAGCTCAAACTGCCTCTTCAGAGGAAACCCCTGCCAATGCCATGAATGACAAAATTCAAATGGTCACGTAGTTAACAAGAAAATAGGAGTGAAAATTAACAATTTATGAGGTTGAATCCAGGCTATCCATGTTAAAAACAACAAGTTTACAGTTTTGTCACTCATACTTCTGCTTGGTTTCCTGGATCTTCCTCTTCATGTCAGCGTCCCGTTGAAACATCATGGCTGTGTCCTGAGCTTTTCTCAGGATTGCCTGGAGAAGAGTCAAGAGAGGGGAGAGAGAAAGATCAGTGAATAGAGACATGTAACACTTAAGAGGGCTAGTTCTTTTTCACTTAAGTCACAAGTAAAAAAAAAAAAGCCACATCTCAGAAAATTGTGAAAATGTGTGTACAAATTATATTTTTGTCACTATAAAAGGTTAGCGCTAGGCATATGTTCTTGAGTTACTATAGATTAAGGTTGGGGTTAAGGTGTGGGATAGATTTATAATCAGGTTTTGAGCCAAAAATTAAGTGCCGGTCTTTCTCGCAAAAAAATAAAATTTCTACTTTTGCGATAGTCTGGCCTTCCTGCTATCCACATGGATTTCCAGAAATTAGAATGTAACCAGGCCAATCAGTGACTGCGTTCTAACTGTTGTTCTGTCCCCCAGTTGAACGCAGCCCAATTGGTTCCCGTAGTTGGTGACGTTTAATACAGGCCACCGCTGGCAAAACAGTAATAATGGTTTCTCCCGAAGCGACAAGCGGTAAAGTTAATGTTAGTAGAATAAACACAGCCATAAGTGCAGTTATAGCAGAAATAGACTCTATAACAACAATTAAACAAGAACAAGAGTACCGGTTAGGGTTGTCAAAAGTATCGATACTATCGATGTATCGAGATACCATATATTTTGTATAGAAAATATTATGTATCTTAAAAGTATCGAAGTATCGAAAAGTATCGAAAGTAGCAATTTAACCTATCAGAAGTCATAAATTCTCTTATAAACTCTAAAATGACTATATAGCTATGTGACAGGGCAGCTGTCTGCTCGCTTGCCCCCCAGCTAGGAATCGAGCATTGGAATATGACGTTATTGATAACAACCTATAGTGCGGAACTGTGTAAGCTGCATCGCATCTATGACACTGTGAGTCCTGGTTCTAATGCAAACAACCTTTCCTTTTTTGCATCGGATGCGCTGTGTGATTCAAAAGTTGTTTATTAAAACAACATTCTCCTACACTGAACAAAAATATAAACGCAACACTTTTGTTTTTGCTCCAATTTTTCATGAGCTGAAATCAAAAAGGCCTATTTCTCTAAAAAAAAATCACAAATTTGTTTAAAT
>OMLI01088847.1:0-12427 GCA_900302605.1 Rondeletia loricata | reverse complement strand
TGTGTGTGTGTGTGTGTGTGAGGAGGATGGAGATGAGCCACTGACTTCCTGGGCTCCGGTCCAGGGCGAGACCATTCAGCTCTGATGTACACAGAGCATACAACAGAAGGGATTTGCACACCCAATGCCTCCGATAGAAACATAATGGATGATATTTCTTTTTCTTTTTTTTTTTGTCCCTGTTGCAAAGGTATGAGGAGGATTATACAAATGATTCTGACAGGGAACGATATTTGGCGAATATTAAGACAGCATCGTCTTGGAAACAAAGGTGCCAGGAACGGAAGTAAACTAAATTGTGCAGTAATTCTCTTTATCAGCAATTGGCAAAATAATGTATTCCAACAACGCTCTAATCCCTCTTCTTCTGAAAGTGTTTTGATTAAGTAAGTTAAGGCAAGGCCCAACTCTGGCAGACAGCACAGACTTTTTTGTCAGTAGGGAGAAATTGACTTTCCTGGCAAGATCCGGAAGAACAACAACAACAACAACAACAACAGCGTCTTTCTGCTGTTGTTTCGTTTGATTCTACATCAAAACGACAAGTTCACGCTGGTGGTCTGGAAAATTTACATATCTCCCTTTATTTACATCCATCAAATGAGAGGAACACTTGCTCTCGAAGTGAGGATGTGATCACTCATTGAGTGTGTTTCCAGCTCGGAGACAGACAGCATGCTGTGAAGACATTTGCGAGCCTGTCCTCCCCAGGCCTTGATAGATGGTCCCGGGAGAAGGAGTTTGACATCGTCCCTTCAGACGCGAAGCGACACAAAATATAGTCATGAACAAATGCGACAGAGACCGGATTTAAGTGACAGAATCACGATGCCAGCCGGGCTTCATACTGATGGCAAGGGAGGAAAAAGGTGGGAAATAAAATATGGATATATGGATATATTGATATGGATCTTTACTGAATCCTGTGAGTGTTCATCAAGAAACAACGAGGTTTATCCAGCAAACTATTAACAAATCCTTTTCTCTCATCTCATTTTAGCGGCGAATTAGACAGAATTAAGTCCTGAAAAACGTTCGGCATGCATATTTCAGTAAAAGAAAAGACTTGATCATGCAGGATTTAAGCATCATTTAATGTTTTTTGGGTTTGTTTGTTTAGTTTTAAATTTTACGTGTAAATATTCACACAACAGCATGTAGTGGCACTGGACATTGCCTGTTGCTAACACAGCAGATTAGATAAGTAGCAGTTTAGCTCAGTAGCATGTTCCACACTTGAGTTGCTCCGCTTCCTGTATTAATATTTCAACAAAAAGTAAAGCTATAAAGTGAAGTGCCACCCCTCCATCACCCTGTGGCCACAGCATGCTGTTATAAATACTTCATGGCAGAGTGCGGTGGCTGTGGTAAAGAAAATAGTGAGGAGCAAACCCCTCACCTCATCTCTGGCCCGCAGCAGTGGGACAGTAAACAGTCCCTCCTTCAGATCATGAATAATTCAGGCGAAGTGTAAAAAGATGCAAGCAGCTGGATGCCTGTGACAGAGAAGGAGACGAGGGAGCCTCAGGTAGCCAGGTCAGAGAGCTGGGTAAGATGGTTGGGTCTGTTTGTGGAGGGGAAGCTACAGTGAGGGTTTTTAAGTGGACCTCACAGGACTTTGAGTGCCGCAGGAGCGATAGCAGGTGTTAATATTTTATGGGTTTGGGGGGGCGTATGGACACAATGGACGGTACGGTGCAGAATCCTGTGCAGCGCAGCACTTATGTCAGCGCGGGAGAACTTTTAATGGGGTACAAAGCATAATTGGTGGGCAGCCGCGGGAGGCTCGTAAAAGCAGCCGTAAAAGTCATAATGGCTTAGGAGAGGACAAATGAAAAAAGAGACCAAATCAATAATGAGAGGACAGGATAAGCTATCGCTGCTGTTGGGCGAAAACCGCGTATCTCCAAAATGTCACCTTTTCAGGAATGAAGAAAAACAACCTGGTTTTTAGATTGAAAATAAAAAATGATACTCTGGATTTTGAAAGGCTTCCATAAACCCAAGGGTCATAAAAGTCCCTCAGCCTAACAGAGCGACATATAATTCCTCAATCCAACTTTAAGGCTACAGTCTCCACTGATACATCGGATTGATATTGTATTTAGATGTCAGCTTGTTACCAAGCAACCCATAGTATCTGGTCAGCTAACCATCACTGTCTTGTTGTACAGATCAGATTGTCACACTAGCTAACATATCTAGTAGAGGCTAGCGCTAGTAGTGGCTAGTAGTTGCATGCTAACATTAAAGTCACGATGAAACCACATTATGAGAGCGTCTTGCTTCCTTAATGTGATGTATTTCCTGTTGAAACAGGATGTTGGGGCGGGACATAACACAGGGAGGGCTCATTCAAAAGTGTAAACCAATGGGAGATCAGTTAGGGAGAGAAAGGCAGTTTTATTGGATGGGAGGGGTGGAGGGGCGGGATTGTTCAAAAATCTGTGATGGTTTTATTGGTTGGAATTTGTATGTAAAACTTCCTGGTACATGATGATGTCACCATTAAAGATTTTCAGTTTTCCAGGAAGAAAAGTAATGAGAATATATATATTTTTTGTCATTTTTCATTTCAGTGTGACTTTACATTGGTTGCTTGGATACATTTGCCTGCTGGCTAGTTAGCTATAGCTGACAATGCTAAAAAAAACTGTTTGTTCAGGTTAACTGAGTCGACTCTTCTCAAGCTACATACAACTTGTAGTGCTTTAGAGTAGATACTAGGACCAAACAAATCTACCTAATCAGACTATTTACTTTTATCTATAACATTACTGAATTGACCTACACCCACACCCCAACACTCTTTTTGAGGTATCTCTCTTTTTCGGTCCTTTTATTTATATATTTACACATTATTTCCGCACAGCCAATTCTCCACTGGACCTCCATGATGGTGCCAGACGTCATTGCTTTGAGATTTGTGACACAACTGCAAAGCCTCTATTACAAGGAAACCACAGAGCATAGACAGTATGTAACAAATATTCCTGTAGTTTTAGGACGGTGATAGGCAAAACCTAGCGGGAGCCAATAGACTACACATTTCTTTGTCATGATGTCATTTCAAAAGCCAACCAATTAAACCACTTTGTGTACTGAAACAAAGGAGGAATTGGTTGTATGATAAAATAATGTGAATTCGTATTTAAAACACTGACAGCATCGTTGTGAATTCGGGGGAAAAGTCGACAGTGTCAGACTCCTTTTTGTCTCTCACGTTAAGGTGAACGATCCAGATGCGGCGTGAGTACGGCTCGCTGAAATATCTGACATTTATTCCGAGCAGGCTGAAAATGGGGTGTTGGAGCCCATCAAACTCCCAATTACCCAAACTCTCACAGACACGCCAAGGACATGTGGGGGTAGGTGTGGCTGTCAGTTAATTGGCGGGATTACAGTGTTTGCTCATTATCACGTCCTATCAGCAGCGATGAGAGGAAGTCAAACTCGAGTCGGTCTGCGGTAGGGAAGATGTTTTCTCTCAAACCGGCTTGGATGGAATGTAATTGGTGTTATATTGAAAATGTCTTAACCGTCAACATTATCACATCGAACCCCGTCACCTGCGATAGTATTTTCACCATCAGAGATTTTGCTGCACGTTATTTATAGTAGTTCAGACTTTTCTAGGATAGTTCTGGTGACTTTTTCCTGTTTTTACGTCACTCTCTGCCCACTATGTATATCTCATACCTAGTTTTTAAACGTCAACAGGAGCCAGACACAGTGATGCCATTTTGAACCCATCGTCTTAATAATAACGGCTCTACACAATGAAACTAAGGGAGCTATAATCTAATTCAGTGAACGGCGGCGTAATAGCCGATGCAGACTGCCCTTTCACCAGTACACAATCATTTGCTCTATAGACTTTGCACATGAATGAAAACTCAAATCAAGCCCATTCATATCCGAGGTCATCGGCCGCGCGGAGAACGGACCGAAACAATGTAGTGAATTAATATTAATGATCTCAGGTCAGCGCCCTTGTAACAATTACACTTTGCACATTAGACCACACGCCGCCCGCGTCCCCCCCCCTTTAAACCTATTTGCATGCGGAATGAGGCATTTGAATGAGAGGTCATCATTTATTAACGCCGTCATTTATATTTATGACCGCGGCGCTTTCGTAGCGCGGGTGAAGGGCGGGTCCCTCTAGAGTGCCAGAGCGCTGGTGTTTAATTCCTGCACCAGATGATGAAGTGTCTCCAGCAGCCACCAATCTCATCTGACCGGGCACTCTGCTTCAAATTGCAAAAATAACAATGAGTTGATTTAGCATTACGCCGTAAGTTGTTTTAATATAGAGAACGGTGACAGATGTAGCTTTGCTTAATTGTGTTACTGTATAAATTATTGACTGATTGCTGGTTATAAATATGTCTGGCGCTGTCTAGCGAGGTGATCTAGGCAGAAGTGTTGATGTAACTCAGAAACAGCTGGAAATAATGACATTTCTGTCTTCTCAGTGTTCTCGTGCCTTAGAAATTCACTGCTGGGACAAAATATCGGGCGAAGGATTGAGATATGAAGCCATCTGCTAGGACTGTATTTCTGCCATGCTCTCCCTTCCTTCATTCACCACAAAACTAGAACTCAGACACCCCGGAGGAATCGAGAGAGAGAGAGAGAGAGAGAGAGAGAGAGAGATATTACAGAGTGAAAGTTTGTGTTTATTTATCACGGTCTGTTGAAAAGTGTCGAACGCCGCGAAAGTGATGCGTGTGCCAAGACAGCTTTCCTAAGCAAAAAGTCATCGATTCCCCCGGCGAGTTCCTTCAGACTTCAGATAGAGCTGCAGGAAGCAGACACATTCACATTCTGATACCAAACCGCGGCTGATCAACTTAAAGGTATCATTCGCCCAAAGCCCTTGTGGGTTAGGAATAAGTGGGGAAAATGTTACACATCATATCAGGCTCCAACAGAATTACGAATTATACTCCAACAGGAGTGACACCGGCGCCAACAGGAAGAAGCGTATCAAAAGCGTAACTCGGGGTGTTCAAAATCCAACACACTTCCCACAGTCCCACGGCTCTCATCGGGACAAATGTCTTCAGGGAGGAGGAGATTCATTTTGCAATCTGGAGCCAAATCCATATGGAAGCAGAGAAACGTCACACACATGAAAGACCCCGATGCATGCAGTTGGTTACTCGCCATTTTCCAATGCTTGCTGAATCTCAGGTCTATTTCAAACCTTTCGAAATATCACACAGTGAGTAGTTCACTGTACTTCTGCAATCTGAAAATAGAAAATTTTATATGAAAGTGGATTATTGTCATTATGGAACTGCAGTCTGTGCCCATGACTCACAGACAAGAAGTAAGGGCTCATTAACACCGGTGGGAGTCGGTGGCAGGGGCTAAACTGACCCTGTGAGGGAACGGGAGACAGAGCGAGGGTCTTGGTGTGTTTGAGCGTGTGCGTGAGCGAGGAAGGAGCGGCGGGAGGAAGACGAGGAGAGGAGGAAGGGGCGGTCGTTTGCGTGAGTGAAGGAGAGAGAGCCCGGAGAGCAGGAGGCTGTTCAGCGGATCAGAGCGCGAGTGGGAAGTGTGACATGCTCCCAGAACAATGGCGACGCAGAAACACCCACGCTCCCGGTCGCCACGGCGTCGCTGCTCCTAGTAACAGAGGGCTCGACATGATCTCTTCCTCCGCCATGTCCTCTGTACGTCTCCATCTCTCTCTCTCTCTCTTCGGCCCCATCACACATACAGCATGTTGGCAGTGTTAGCTTCTAGTGGGTTCAGCTTCAAGTCAGCATGCATTTTTTGGGAGGGATTTGATTTGAGTCCCTTGCTTGAGACCCTCTAAACTCACCTCATAGATGTAAAATGAGGGTCCGTTCACACCAAGCATGTTTGGAGCGGTTTATTCAAACTCTGGAGTGTTCGTTTGGGCAGGTGAGAGTGATGCCATTCAAACTCGGGTGCTACCAAATAACCAAGACCGCCTGAAAATGCGAGTCTCAGTCCTCTAAGCAAACTGCACCGCGGCTCTGTGGGAGTAGAAGAAACTCCTTGTGTTCATTCTTAGTCTTTCTTAATTACTAATCATCCTCACTACAGGAACTACAGGAAACAACCCCAAAAAGAAGAGTTTTATGGGTATTAGGAGACATCTGATAGCCAGCAGTTCCTCATGCTTGGAAAGCGTAGCATAACAAAATGAACTGAGGGCAAACTGTCTGGACTGATGCTCATATTCAGCTATTTCTTCATGTGTTCTTAACTGGTCTGAACACCAGAGAAGGGAAGTTACAACAAAGAGCGCAGTCCCATCATGCTTAGCTAAAGTTACAGGGACTGGAATCTGACGCCAAAATCTCTAACCTGGCAGGATGACCGGTCACCAAAACTCTGTTGTCCAATTAACAAGCTACTTGTGAGTAAATGTGATTTTTGTTTACAAGCTCTGGTTGCTTGTAACTGTGCGGTGTGAACCTAAACGAACCAAATCGCAAAAAAAGTTGTTGCTCACGTTTGTTTTACTGTGTGGGAACGAATCAGTGCCAATGAAGGCGTTTCGGTGATATAACTAAGCTTGCGTTCTCCACATTAAACCCCTATGGTCACGATGTACATGACACTTGCCCGTATGTGTTACACCGAGTAACCGAGTCAGCTGCATACATATATTTAACAAATGCTGGAAGCACCGTGCTATATAGCGGATGCCTTTAAACTTTGATGAGTTTATTTGAGTTCCAACCTCGGAGGAAGACATAGTCATCCACGAAATCACGGCGACAGATGGGCAAGTCTTCCGCTGCCTGCAAACGGGGTTATTTATAATGTGTTTGAGAGTGAAAATTCACACAAAAATCCCACCCGAGAGAGAGAGAGAGAGAGAGAGTGAGGAAATATGGTGTGAAGTTGCAAAAAGAAGAAAACTCGCGCCCTTACAAAGATGTGTCATAGATGTGAGACATCCTTTCTCTGCGGAGGGAGAGAGGAAGATGAAGTTATAGTCGTATAAACAGAGAGAAGAAGAGAATGACCTTAGTGAAAGCCGAGCAGATCCGCCGCCATCTGCTTGCTGCTTTGACAATGATAGGAGTGGAGTTTTTTTAATATAGCGAAGGAGGCCAGGCAGGGCGGTGACACCCAAATGAGAAGCAGTGTGACCGCGTCTGTTCACATTACTGTGAGACGGGAATAGATTTGTGTTTGTGTGCGAGCGTGTGTGGATTTGTGTGTGTGTGTGTGTGTATAAGGGAGAAAGAGAGAGGGGGGGAGAATATGTGTACACGTGTGTGTGTGTGTGTGTGTGTGTGTGAGGAATGAAGAAATTCCCGGTCATCCACAGGGGTGTGGGAAGGTAGGAGATGAAAAGCCGTCTCTCCGAGTGGAAACGACAAACATGGTCTCGCTGAAACGTCCCTTAATATCCGCCGCTTCACATCTCATAAGAGGAAACGTCACTGAGACAAACAAGCCGGCCATCTCATGCCACTCGGAGGTATTTCACCTCCCGCCATCGAGCTGAAGCACGAGAATAAAGCCCTGGACTCCTTAGGATCCATATGCAATGTTGTTGGATATGAACTAGACAACCGGGGGGGAAATAAATCAAATCAAATAACAGTGAGATTAAACTATTCCTCATTTTGGTAGGAGACCACCTGAAACCCCCTGGAGGACCCTCGGGGATCCCCGGACCCCACTTTGGGAACCTGCCGCACCAAAGTTTACCTTTACTTCTTCGCCCCTGCAATGACTCAATTTGGGGAACAAATATCCAGTGTTGGAACTTCGGCACCCGGCAACAATGGAGGCTCTGAGATTTGGGCTAGTTCGGCAAGTAGCTGGCTGGCTATTGTCTGACAGACGATGGGACACCTCGTTAACTATGCATACTGTCGACCAATCAGAGCATTCATTAAAACCTGGGTGTAGGTGACATCATTTACACCAGGAAGTGAATCTGTTAGATTCTGTTGAGGGAGTTTTTCAAAGGGCGTTAGACAAATTTCCACAATGCTGACAGTTATAATGACTTTACATTAACAAGTCCTTTGTTAAATCATATCATGACATTGATAAATGTCCCATTGCGCTGGACCTTGGAAAAAAGAAGAATATGGGAATGATCACAGCCTGCTTCTGTTCATTTATAAGTCTGATTTGGTCTGAAGTGAAGCAAACAACGGCATCGCTGCAAGAAAAGTGTAAAAGAGGAGCGATCTACTCTAACCTGATTAACCCGCCCAGAGGTTTAAGTGTTTATAGCAGATTTAAATACCACCAGACTTAAAATATCCATTTAGGACGCAAACTGGTCTCAGCTCAACTCTGCTGCTCTAAGATGAACAATGAACATATGGGCTGGGATGTGCTGGTGAATACTGTACAGCATAAATAGCAGTCTGATAAGCACACCAAGGCATCTTTGTTCTGCCAGGCAGCAGAAGAAGATTAATAAGGTGATGTGTTTCGATTGTAATTGACCCAGTTAATGAGACCCTTGTTTTGTGGCTTCCTCCCCCGTAACCAACTGTGAGGGCGCCAAAAACTCCCATCCCTGCCCAACCAAATTGGCTTATTAATTCCAATTATACTGATCATTGAACACTCAAATAAAAAATGAAGACGTTTCAACTTGACTAATTGGCCCCAGGAGTGAGTGAGTGTGTGTGTGTGTGTGTGTGTGTGAGAGAGAGAGAGAGAACAAATGACTGTAGGACAGAGAAGGAACTTTCCATTTGCCAGTTTTGCACAGTATGCAGGGATGCATGGATTGGGATGGGGGCTCTCTCTCTCTCTCTCTCTCTCTCCACACATGCACATAAACACACACACACACACACACACACACAGATAGATACATACGTGCAGACACACTTACTAACCCTCGCGTCATCCGCAGTTCTTCCCGACATCTGCTGGAATTCAGTCTTGTTTTAAGCAGCTAACCCACACGCAGAAGGTTAAAGCTGCAGTATGCAATGTTCGCCCCCCAAACACCAGCGAGAGGTCGCTGTTTGAATTTTGAGGACGTCGATATCCAGAAGTCATGAAGGAAGATGTCAGTAAACAGCAGCCAGCACACGCTCATGTTTACCAACCTGGCCAGTCGGTGATCGCTTTACACCAAAGATACCAAAGGGATGAGAAAGTGCAGTACCTGCCCATTTCATCACTCCATATTGTATTAATGTCACTTTCATTCATCTTATGTATACGTCGTTTGACTCTCTAGTCTAGTTTCTGACTGTTAAGCTGTGAGGACGCATCATTTCCTCATTACTTTCATATGGATATTGTTATTTAACACCGATGAGATCCGACACACATCCCTCGATGGTGAACGTTCCTCTGCAGCTCCTCTGTCCCACGCCTACAACGGTCAATCTAGACAATAACTTGGCGAGGTTGACAGACAGTGCAGGATTATAAGCGTTATTGCGACGACGATGAGTATCTTCCGCCATTACCAGTGTTATGATGATTCTGTTGTTCTTACTCCCTGAGACATATAATCTTAAAGCCTCGTGCGTGGGTGTGTAGAATATTTATAAGCTTTCATTATACACATAAATACAAGAGAGGGAGAGAGCAAGAGGGAGAGAAGGAGGACGAGGAGGAGGAGGAGGATGGGTAGAATGCTAAATGATGGGGAGAAACGCCGAACGCTGAGAGATAATGCCTGCAAGGACAGAATAGATGGAGAAAACAGAGAAAGAATGCAAAGAAAGAGAAGACAAATAGACATATAATGGTGGAAAGTGAGAGAGAGAGGCAAAGGAGAGAGAGAGAGAGAGAGCGAGAGAGAATAGAGGAGGAACGGCGTTAAGGGAGCAGTAATCCCCTTGTCACATGCAGAGACGTCAACCAAAGTGACTTCTCCACACAGCTAGGGATAAATCCATTTATTCTGGTAATAGCTGCTCTTATCAACCCCCGACTCACTGGAAAAGCACAATGTCATTTTCCTAATGCCCAAACAACTGCGTATTCACACACAGGAACAGCTGTGAACTTGGCCACCTCCAGGTTTCCAGTATTGGCACTGGTTTGTCAGACTCAGGGCGGGCTGGGAACCAGTATCCTGTTCCTGAGAATCTGCTGAATTGGCATCATCGCTTTTTCTCGACGACGGGGAAAACTCTCGCTCCGCCGTCGCTGTTCGCCGTCGCTCTCTCCACCTACATGTAAAACCCACAGCCGAACGCAACGACTTCACACACACACACACACACGTTCTCTGGGGGCTTCTTGAAAGGCATTCTGGGAAATTTAGTAAATCACTAACTGAAGTAGAAGTAGACGAGGCAGGTTGAGGGAAAGTGGGAACGCCAAAAATGTAAATTGCAAATCGCAAAATAACTCGTGGAATGCGCTGAACATCGCAGTTTGATGATATAGTAAGTGGATCCGGGGAAATTTTTCTTTAAACCGTAGTCATTATTATTTCAGTGGTTTGTGCTATGAGGGAATCCACATTTGCAAATACTTGGACACTATGGCTGTCCGCACTGCGTCCAAGCTGCCAAAGGGCAAGATGTCTGTCCTGTAGATGCTTCTCGGGAACGCAAGCTTGGTCTGCATGATATTACACTGATGAAATAATGATATAATGATATAATAGAATCATTATAATGCCTCCTCATTACACTATGGGTGTTACCATTCATATTCAAGGGTGAGGCAGGGCCTTCGGGTCAATGTGGTCTGTGCTCGGTTTTCAGACCAAAACATACCGATCCTAAATATTCAACTGGGCAAGGAAAGTTATACATTCTTTTATATGCTTATGATTATGTGGAAGATGTCTTGTGCTGGGCGGAGGCGGGGTTATAAGCAGTTATGGTTGAGATCAGCTTCTATTCACATGCAAAGAAAAGCTATAAGCAGAAATGACAAAACTGACCTGATATCAAAATCTAAGGGAAGTTTTGCCCATATCCTCTAAACGAGCACTTAGATCTCAAGGGGGAAATGGTATACCACAAGTGATCCACCATTGTATTCATCCATTAACCAGAAATAGTTTATGCTACAGTTTATGAACAAGGAAGGAGATGTTTAACACGCATCCAACATCTCTTCACGGGAGCCAGACAAAAGCAACGGTCAGCATTTTTAAAGGATGGAAATATCTGACAAATGTCCGATCGGATTAAGACCACATTTGGTTGAAACGCTATGGTGCCACGGTTTATTCAATAAAGCACATTATGGAGCAGAACATCAGCATGCAGGCATTCCTTCCCTTTCACTGGAACATCTTATAGCTAATATAACAACACTAACGCAATGGACTGAAGCAACGCCTGAAGGATCATCCAACGTTACACACTGATCATATTCTCTCTTGGTTAATTATCTATCAGACTACAGTAAACTGGTGTCTTTAACTGCGGCCCACACAGAGACCCAGCCCAGTCTTTGTTCCCAGCCGGACTCTTTGGGGGATTGTAAAAAGCTGCATGGGATTGTTTACCAAATATTGACACTTGGCAGATAAATAATTCAATCCTAATTGACTCCTGCCTGAATAATTGATGGTAATAGGGAGGAGAGGGGTGTGCAGGAGGAGGAGAGGGAGATAGTTTCTGTCGCTTGACCGGTGAAACAGACAAAACTCCAAGGCTGCAGAAGTGAATATGAGCAGACAGGTGAGTGTAGATGGACAACGTCCCCCATCGCTCAGCCGTCTGCCCGTCTGTCTCCAGGTCAGATCAGAGGTGAGCAGTAAACTGTCTGGTCCAGATTCACTACGATTGTGTTGTGAGGCCTTATTCTCTCTTCCCTTCCCTTTAGTGAATCTGGGCCTTTGTCTCTCTCTCTCTCTCTGTCACTCTCTCACCCTCCTTGTTGATGGACCAATCAGGAGACTGGAAGGACTTACATGCTAACTTTACTTTATTTCAATTATCTGGAGAGTGTTGCAGTTATGACTTTTGCCCGAGAGAAAATCATCACGTTACATTCACAGGTTTAGCACTGTGGATTTGGGGTTATCTTTGAATTGTGTGTGTTCTAATACTCACGTGTGGAATGTGCCGCTATCTTGATATGCCCAAACCAGAAAAGTAAAGTTTTTCTTCCACTCAAACTCTTGTAGAACCAAATAATCCGTTCCTGATCTTCGTTCCCGGATCACCGAGTTGAGTGTTTGTCTGACGAGGAACCTGCCGGTTCGGGGCGGATCGCAGCGCGGCTCGATCGGAGTTCTCCGGGAATCGATAAAAGGGGACTGAAGGGACTAATCTGGTTTGACAAGAGACTGAGACTGACTCATTTCATTCAGACTTTAATTAAAGGACATTGGCCAATGGTTTTAACTTGGTTTTTGTGGCCCGGGATCCGTGACGTACCTCAAGCAACATTTTTATATTATTGGCTAGTCCATACGGTGAAAGTAACACAGAAGGAGACAAAATGTGATATTACAGTAAAACTGTCT
>OMLI01088843.1:0-10579 GCA_900302605.1 Rondeletia loricata | reverse complement strand
CCAGGACACATGCACTCTCACACACACACATTCTCTCTCACCTTCACACTCACACATACACACAAAGACAGTTGTACTTGCACACACACACACACACACACACACACACACACACACACACACACACACACACACACACACACACACACACACACACACACCCCAATGAAAACTCCAGATGCCCACCCCCATCACAGAGGGCCAAGTGAGGACTGACTGTCCTGAGCCAGATGATAGCTTGCCAACTGTTGGCTGTAAAGACACAATGTACTTCCCGTCCTACGCTTGTCCGTCCCAGCAGTATACTGGGTGTTTACCAGGCCACTAGAGCAAATCACTGCTTAGTTGTTCAGCTCAGGGCCCATAAAGGCTGTGCCTTTCTCAACACCTTCAGGGACACGTGTTGCTGCTGACTTTTATTTAACAGATTGTGCTGAAAATGAACACATGATGTGCTGTCTCTAACTTGACACATGGATGTGTTCAAAATGGCACATGTGTAGCAGAATATAATGTGATTGCACTTGTCATTACTGCTGTGGCTGTGAACGTGGCTCTGGTCCTTATCATTATTCCTGTTATTACCAGATATGTTAGATTTGGGCATCTTTTACAAAAGACAACTCAACGCAGAGTTAACGCCGCTATACATGCTTTTGTATTAATACACTGTAAAGCACCAAGAATGTGCTCTACATGGATTGCAAGTGTAAACAAGATTCAAGATTCAAGATTAACTTTATTGTCCCACAAAGTGGAAAATTTGGCTTGGACTTTCACCCATGCTGCAGCCGTAAAAAAAAAAATCCACATACATAAACAAGCCAGAAAGAAGAAGAACAGGCAGCTAAATGGTCAGTTTCCTCATTTTAAAATGATCAGCGAGGGAGAGCAGTGTTATGAGGAAGTTGTGGTCTGCTATATGCAGCACACCCACTGCTCCCTGTCACAAGACTATGGCCACCAACGACTTACTCATGTCTATAGGGGCTTTGGGTGGGTGTTTATGCGTGTGTGTGTGTGTGTGTGTGTGTGTGTGTGTGTGTGTATGTGTGTGTATGGCATGCCTGCATATCTGCCTGTGCCTGTGTATCCGTGCACCAAGCAACAGACAACGAAGATCATCACTGGAATTATTTCGTATGTTCAGATATCTGACTCTGTAGCTTATTTAATTTCCCATGTACTCGTCTGATAATGTACAGACTTTTATCCACCTCTGTGCAGAAGAAACTGCTTTATACACAGGCAGAGAGACAGACAAGTAGGCTAAGGCCAGGCTGGGGCTCTCAGTAAAAACAGGATGTAGCAGTTGCTCAGAGCAGGAACAGGTGGTTGTCAACGTGACTCTTCAAGCCTGTGAATTACTGTTAATGTTGCCCGAGAGTCTACACCACTCCCTAACCGGGCACCACTTCTGTGTCAGAGCACGGGAGTGGCATTCAGGCGTGTCACGCCCTCTCCTCGTCTCCAAACTTCCCTGAACCCGCAGCGTAGACACGTTTCACCACATGAGCTTTGCCTCACTCCTTGGAACCGTCAGTGGGCAACAATCGGCGTAATCGGTGTTATATTTGGGTTCCTCGGGGGAAGGAAACATGACGCACGAGAACAGAACGGAGCTGTCCACGCGGTCGAGGAGGCAACGGGGACACCGCTCGCTCCAGGCGGCTTGGAAGGTGCGTAATACTGCGAGGAAATGAATGAGTAGGCATTATAATTGGCACATCGCTATAGACTGGGTAGGGCGATGCCCAGGAATGATGATGTTTATGATGCAATTTGTTGTGCACGTTTTGGTGTATGGAGTGTTAAGTGCAGTACAGTGCACTTAACTTAATGGTTCCTCTTTTCTTCCATTGAGCTTGTCCATTTTTGTAAACAGACTAGTTCCTTTAGTATGAAAAGTTGCTTAATTAGCTTTGAAGCTTGTTATTCGTTATTTTGCAGCGAAGACAGAATAGGGTAAGCCTACGTGTTTTTCCCAAGGCGCATGGAAACACAGACATAGTGTTCATATGGAAAATAATCCTTTCTCGATCACTATATTGTTTTGTGCACACGCATAGCCTATGCACAGAGGAGTTTGGGACTGTGTGTGTGTGTGTGTGTGTGTGTGTGTGTGTGTGTGTGTGTGTGTGTAAATGCTTTAATTGCAGCTCTAAATCCACTGGATTATAGCTAAGAGCTCCTTACAGTAATGGCACCTGTGCTAAAATGTTATTTTGGTGAGGGGTTTTGGACAGATGCAGCAGACAGACTCTGAAAGCAACAGGTGCTCACTGTCTGCATGGGTGCAAACACTTTGTATAAAGAAGTCATAACTGAAGGCTGAATGTTTGTGTGTGTTTTTTGTGTATTCATGTAAGGTGGTCCTTTTGGTTTATGGTTGAAGGGATGATACACCTAATATGATACAGCTGTTCAGGGATGGAAGGCGTACCTACTCAAGTAGAAGTATTGTTCTGTTGCAGAAATTGTATTTAAAGGCCCTAAATGTAAATTTTCGGCCGAAATTAACATTCATTAAGAGTTTTTTATTGCCAATGAGTAAATTCTCCATAACTAATGAGAACTAATGAGACCAGCCGCGTCTCTCTCTGTTCAGCCGTTCAGTCTCTGTATGAGCAGGACTGTGGAGGAGTCGGGCCGAGTTTTCCCAGCAAATCTACCGGATGTGACGTTATGCGCGTTCCCGAGCCTGCCTCTCACACACACACACGGGGCACGCACGAGCCAGGAGCACGTGTAAGAGACTGACTGCAGTTCCCCTAACGGCCACCGGTGTCAGTAAGAGTAACAATTTACATATAGGGCCTTTAAGTAGAGGTACATTTACTGGTGTAAAATCTATTTGTGTAAAAGTAAAAAGTAGCATATTTAAAATGTACTCAGAGTAAAAGTTACTGCTCTTTAAAAGAAAATAGACAGTGTTACATATTATCTTTTACCATGCAATGCAAAACTGTGTTCTTGTAATTGAAAGAAAAAATTAAACTTTACATAATAGAGTGAATATACAAAGTAAAGCATGAATCAACACAACAATTTAGGGATATGTTAGTGGTGGTTTTATGGTCAAACCATCCCTCTTTTCTTCTCCAACATGCTCAGTGTTTTCGGTTAGGGCTGACGTTCCCTAACATATTGATCGTTTCCCTCATTCACCAACTCCTTCTGTATCTTATCCATTTTTACTTCCCCGTTCACGTCCCCTCTCATCAACCCCCACAGTCTTTTACTCAATCACAAAAAAGTTAATTGCACGTGTGTAGTAGTAGCCCATGTACAATGCAGGTTGAAGACAGAATAACAAAGACAAAGAGGCCAGATTAAAATATGCGTCACTGGCAGCTGTGCTATGGAGATTTCGGTCAGCTGAAGCATGAATCTCTCCTCCCACTACTGTCAGACTCATTACCTTCAAATATTGGTGACTCTCGGTAAATGCACTGTTGATATTGCACGGTTATAGACTATTTTGTGCTTTCTAGAAATACAGCTTTGAAATACATGTCATTCTTTGATCTGTGATTAAAAAACAACTGGAAACGTCCCCATTATTCAAAAACGTTACTACATTGAGATTTATTTTGCTATTAGCTATCCAACTAGCTAGGAACTTCCTGGACAACAACCAGGCAAACACAAACCAATAATACTGCTGCTAGATGAATGTCTTTTTGGCAAAATGTTAACTCTGCTACTATCATGGATAAATTTGAGCATTGTGTGAGCTAGACCTTTTTAAAATAAAAATTTAGTTATCCACATTTTCATGATCTTTGAATGTTTATCATTGGCCAGTTTCTGATTCAATGTTTATGGAGAGCCTACAGAAGTTGTACTATGTAATGGATGCGATTTAAAATATAATACTTTGGTCAGAATGTATTTAAGTAAAAGTGAAAGTACTGCCCTCAGAAGACACTCAAACAACTACAAGCACCCAAAATAGTTACTCAAAGTAACAGGACTAGTTGTAATTCGTGTCTTCCATCCTTGTGGATATCCTGTAGAATTTTACCTTGTGATGATATTCATCTGACTAAATAAGTGATAAATCTGCATTTCTACTTGTCTGTCTCACCGTGTAGCATTTTGCCCTGGTCACTACTATCGTGCAGACTGTGGTCAACAGAAAGACAGAAAGACTGTCAATTGTAAAAAATGTTTGGGAACATTTGACATAAACACAGACTGTGGCTGACTGTACAAACGTTCCCTTGAAACAGGATGCTAGTATTCAGCTTTATCTGTTTCAAGCTGGACTGCTATGGAAAGCTAAGATATGCAAATACTGGCTATGTTTATTAATCGTCTGTACACTGATTTGATAATGCAATATTATCAAGATGCCACATAAGTGAAGCGTATATAAGACAGGCGCAGGTTTTGCGTGCAGAGCAGAGCAGTAGCCGGTTCTGTGGGACTGATCTCGCTCTCAAATGAATACTGCATTCATCTGGAAATGAACCCCGGACTGATATTTTTGTATTCTCCTAGAGGTAATTATAAATTATCTTTTGTATTCTAACATTGATTAGTGTTGATCAATCTGTTTTTTAAATTGGGAAACAAATAGCTAGAGTTTAAACCTGTGGTGGAAACAGCTGTCAGATGGTTGGTTTAATACATTTATTTATTTATTTTGTGATACTCTGTTGATCCCCTCCACAGGAAGGTCAAAGGGCAGGGTCAGCTACAGAACCTGACCACTGGCGCTCGAAGTGATTCACTGTTTTGCTTATCATGAGCAATATCAACATGATCAATAGGACTATTAGTAAGAGTCCATACAAAGCAAAGCTACTTGTACGGTGGGCTGACTCTTTAGGAAAATGTAGAGCGCATTTTGAGAAATACCTTTTTGATCTTTTGTCCTTGCCAAAATTAACCCCATGTTTGAAATGAGATGAGTCAAATGTAGACCTAGGCTTTACAAATTGTATTCATAGGAACGTCTTGATGGCCTGCTTCTTAATGCAATATGTGTTGAGAATTTGGCAACTTGAGATAGAGAGAGAGAGAGAGAGAGAGAGAGAGAGGTTTTATTGCCCACATTGGATTCAAGAAATTTATGATTTTTATGGCGAGAGAGGCTGAAAACTGCCCGTGTACTTTAGCTGAATGCTTTCTGCTCACTGATAAATAATGTTGATGCTGCTCCATACCAACAACGTGCTGGACACCACGCATGCACCTTTACAGAAGATACTGTGCTATTGTTTGTCAGTGCTTACATCATACAATCTAGAAGTAGTTTAGCATCTATTTGCTGATGTAGATCACATAGCATTTGACTGGGTGGCATTGACAATGAGTTATAGCAGAAGCGTTGTTGACCATTGCACAGCAGACAGTTGAATGCGTATAGCAGACACACTGGTGTGTGCACATGCAATTTTGAAATATATCAATTATAACTGTTAATCCATGGGCTCTGGAACAAAAGTGTAATGTAATGTAAGTGATTGTAGTGGTAGTTTAAGGTCTTTCCCTCCCATGCAGGTGAAATTACCTTTCAAGCCACACTGCTGCACAAAATGCATTCAAACCCTTCATTCACTTTTACTGTTCAACACACCTTGTCATGACACTGGAGATACACTTTTCATCTTTATTATGTTGATCTTGTTGGTGTTATGTGAATTACATGTATTATGATTCTAAATGTGTGGAGTTGAGTTTTGCATATGATATTTAATATAATTTATATTATCCAAAGTGCCTTACAGTGCCATTACATTTTTACGGTATTGTGTGAAAGTTTTTAGCATTGCTGGCACCTGGCGACCCCTAACTATGTCATGGTGACTATGCTCTAACCATTGAGCTACACAAGATCACAAAATTGCCTTGTTATGGTACAGAAACGCGGAAAGGTCAATCACACAACCACCTCTTTCTCTCCTACCCCTCACAGTCACCGTCGGCGCTGGCGAGCAGGACTGGTTGTCGGGGTACGTGGTCATGCATTCCCCCTGAGCTCCGCGGCGCCTCCCTCAGTGGTGTGGTGGCAGGATGCCAGTGCAGGCGGCCCAGTGGACAGAGTTCCTGTCCTGTCCCATCTGCTACAATGAGTTTGACAGCAGTGGCCACCAGCCCATCAGCCTGGGCTGCTCTCACACGGTGTGTAAGACCTGCCTACACAAGCTGCACCGCAAGGCCTGCCCCTTCGACCAGACACCGATCAGCACTGATATAGACCTGCTGCCAGTCAACTGTGCCCTGCTGCAACTGGTGGGAGCTCAGGTGAGCGGTGAGGACGGAGTGTGTCTGTGTGTGTGAGTGGACGGAGATGTGATTATGAGAGAATGTCACAAAGTGAGAGAGAGTGAGAAAGCAAGAAAGGGTAGGACATAATAATGACAAGACATATTTATATTTCTGTTCGTGTGTGTGTCACGTGTGTGTGTGTGTGTGTGTGTGTGTTTGCAGTGTGTGTGTGTGTGTTTTGTGTGTATGTGTGTGTGTGTGTGTGTGTGTGTGTGTGTGTGTGTTTGCATGTATGTATTCATGTGCACATGCATGCTTATGTGTCTCTTAGGTCCCGGAGGTCCAGCCGGTGAGCCTGAGCAGCGCAGCAGAGGTTGAGCACTACGAGGTGTGCAGGGTGTGTGTGGAGGAGCTGGCACTCTACCTAAAACCTATCAGTGGAGCAAAAGGTACTTACAGCCTTATGAGAGAGAGAGAGCTACAGAGAGGGTGAATGTGTGGGGAGGATAGATGCTTGATAAACCTTCAAGGGTCATCCCTTTCCTTCCATGAGGAGGCCTTTGAATCCACCTACCACAGTTATTGAAGGTTTATAGCTGGTTGTAACAGACTTGCCCTTGCTGCTCCTGCTATTCTTTCTGGAGGAAAGTGTCCTTATCTGTCTGTAAACTTAACAATCCTTATTTTCAGCAAACGTCCCTTTGTCCCTGTTGAATGAATACAATGCAATTGGACCATATTGTTGTCTATTGCTTTTCGTATTTGAAAAGAGGAGCTGTCACTAACCCTGTTTCACAGACAAGAAGCTATAAGAAGATAAAAAAAATCGAATCAATGTAGATAACATAGTGTGCAAACAAAACAATCTAATTTAGAAATACTGATTTAAAGTTTAAGGTTAAAAATGAAAGGTTCCACAGATACTCTGTTTGACCCAAGAGCTCTCATCGTCTCCCACGGCAGGTGTGGTGACGCTGAGTCCGAGCGTGCTCAGTCGGCCCATGCAGAGGAAACTGGTTACCATGGTGAACTGCCAGCTGGTGGAGGAGGAGGGGCGCGTGCGGGCGGTGCGGGCAGGCCGTTCGCTAGGGGAACGGACGGTAACAGAACTCATCCTGCAGCACCAGAACCCCCAGCAGCTCTCTGCCAACCTCTGGGCAGCGGTGCGGGCGCGGGGATGCCAGTTCCTCGGGCCTGGTGAGTCAACAACACACAAAACATACACGCAAGGCCCTGTTATGATACGAACATCACAGACACACACATCTGTGAGGCATTACATGTGCAAGGGGGGCTTATTTCTAGAGCCGAAGACACGAGGGCGTAACAAAGTGAATTATTTTAGGCAGTTTCCTCTCATTCATCATTGTTATGTAGAGCCACGTGAGCTGTCAGGTAGCTCCAGATAGGATTTAGACTCTTTCATAAGCAGTCTGAAAATAAGGATTAAGCACTGGCAAAACATCTTGTCTTGTAAACACAGGACGGTTGATTAGCGTTGGGTGTGAGCTGGTGGCATGAGTGTGTTTGTACAATAGCAAAATAACACTTTTCAACTGTATTATTCTCATTATTGCTTTCTTGTGTGTGAATCAGTTGGACCCTTTTTGATTTATATACAAACAATATATTTCACCTTTTATTTTATCATTGTAAATGTCGATTTTGTTTCATTTTGACGTAATGCCTGTTTCTTTGATTTATCGTTCGTTCAGTATACAATCCCATTCAGCCTGTTGGATTTACATTCATCAGATTACTCAACTTCGCTGTTAGACATCAAGACTGTTATTTGGCCAAATTGCTTTGCAAGTGACATGACAGGAATTGGTAGCCTGTGCTGGAGCTTGTCATTTAAATTGTCTAGGCTTATACAAGCATAATTGAAAAAACACTAGTGGCAAAATTGGTACAAATTGCCTCAACAAATTGCTGGTGCCGATAGATTTCCCGACCTGGTGTCCTGTGATGATTACTCATAGGGCAGATTCTGACTAGGAAACAGTGTTTCTCACCATGATAACAGAATGAGTTCACTTAAGAGACTGAGGACACCTGGTTATATTTACCTCTCTAGGTGTTAGAAAGAAACAAGTGTCATTTTCTTGTTAAGCTTTTGGGTGTTTGTATGAAATGTAAATAGGTATCATGTGTTGTCAATGTTTATAGTGTTTACATGTGTGTATGTGTGTGTTTGAAGGTGCGTGTGCTGAATATTTCTCTCCTCATCCCTCTATATCTCTTTCCCTCACTCTCTTTCTCCCTTTCTCCCTCTCTCCCTCTCTCACTCTGTCATTGTCTCGATCCCTACGTCCCTCTCTCACTCTTCTTCGTCAGCTATGCAAGAAGATGCCCTGAAGCTAGTTTTACTGTCTCTGGAGGATGGCTCAGCTCTGTCCAGGAAGGTGCTGGTTTTGTTTGTAGTCCAAAAGCTAGAGGCCCGGTTCCCCCAGGCCTCCAAGACCAGCATAGGCCATGTGGTGCAGCTCCTATACCGGGCCTCCTGCTTCAAGGTACGGGGGGCATGGAGATTGTCACGTGCGTGCATGTATGAGCATACACATATGCACACACAGACAGACACACACACACACGCACGTACATACACATGCAAACTGAACAAAACAACCTGCTACTGTCCCAAGAACCCAAGCCTTAAATGAGTAGGTGACCTGATTAATGAAGAATATTTAAATAGATTCTCATTTACCACCATGGATTGCTTCACCACATCCAGAGATAGTGCTGCTCAAATGGCTTCTCTTAAATAGGCCTGTGTCAATAATAGTGGTTTGTGCTCCAGGTTGACAACATGCACCACACTGACATAAACTTTTTTTACTATCACTCCCTAAAAGGTTGCTCTCTCTTCTTGTATCTTATGTTGCATGAAAGTCATACCGGTATTAAGGATATGGACTTCAGCTGATGTGGTTTTTGCGTGTGTGTGTTATCTGATGAGGAGAGTGCTAGCCAATTAGTATGAATCACAGACGTGGCTGGTAGGGCAGAAATGCCAGCTATCTTCCCATGATGTAACAGCAGCCTATATTTACCCTTGCTGCTCCGCCGTGCAGGACAGAGACAGACAGACAGACAGATACATGGAGACAGAGGCAGGCACACAGAAGAGGTTGGGATTTTGTCAGACAGGCAGACAGCAACCTGAGCCTGACTGGTGATGAAATCTGATTCCCTTCAGATTTAATTTTATGACTGCGATGCTGACAGCCTGTATTGGTGTCTTATGATGATTACTCATAGGGCAGATTCTGAGAAGGGGGGGATCCCCCCATCTGATCTGAGTTTGAGTTTGTTAGTCTGAAGACACCAAGTATGGACAAATTGACCGATTTGTGAATTCAGTTATTGTCAATAGGAGAAATGTGAGTCCCAAGTACAAGTCATGTAAACAAATTGTTCTTCCATTCCTTCTATTAACTGCATCTTGCTCTTTCATTCCCTCTCTCTGTCTCCTTCACCATCTGTCCTTTCCTGTCCCTCAGGTGACTAAGCGTGACGAGGACTCGTCACTGATGCAGCTGAAGGAAGAGTTTCGTACGTACGAAGCTCTGAGGAGAGAACATGACGCTCAGATTGTCCACATCGCCATGGAGGCAGGCCTGCGGATCTCACCTGAGCAGTGGTCTTCTCTGCTGTATGGAGACCTGGTACACAAGTCACACATGCAGTCCATCATTGACAAGGTACTGTTCAAATTCACATGCGGTCCATTATTAACGGGAGTATTATTTGACTTGCCATGCATAAGGTAGTACCTCAAATTTCACATTCATTAATGTTGAATCATACAACACTCTGGAGAACAGGGCCGGTATTCACAAAGAATCTTAAGGCTAAGAGTTGGTCCTAACTCGCTGATTTAGGAGTAACTCCTAAGAATAATGGGCGTGTCACTCCTAACTTTAGGAGTCCTAGGTTTTTGGGATAAAAGCTATTCACAAAGGGTCTGAGAGCTGAAAACAGCTCCTAACTCCAGGAGAAGTTAGAGGCAGTCCAGAGGACTCCTAAGTCTCTTAAGACAAACTCGCAGCGATCCGGAAACAGCTGCTGCGGCAGTCCTCGTCGCAATCGCGTCAATACTTTGTAGATATTGAATGATACAGAGCTCATAAAAAGGTACCGCCTCAATCGCGAGGGTATTGGTTAGGTGAAGATTTGAATTTCCGGGATCAATAACTCATAAGCGAAATGTTTTTAAAACACAAAGGTCGCCTCTTTCCTACCGTAGTACTAAGGTAGACAACGAGCTACAACCTTATTTTCATCGAAACGAGCCGTCCTCTGAGCTGGACATTTAATATTGGTCTCTATGTGCAGCCGGCTGTGAGGCGAGTGA